>CM076582.1:1437673836-1437977380 GCA_034641835.2 Pinus albicaulis | reverse complement strand
GGAGAATATGGATATATACATACATCTTGTATATAATTTCTACATGGTATCAGAGGAGTGTTAATTCTGGAAGATTGCAATTGTGAAGAATTGTTGAGTTTGTGCTGGTGGACAATTCGAACTTGCCGTAGAAAATTCTTGGTCTGACAGTTGGTATATACATTGAGTTGAGTTTGGAATATCACATATTGATGGATTTTCATAGAGCATGTACTGACACATTAATAAATGATGGGAGCAGAACATCCTTATCATGCCACCTTATTAGTTTTTTTAACAGTAGGTATATTTTGTTGACAATGGGGTTGTTTTCTCTCAAGTTTGCAAAAATTCTTGCTAGCAATACAACTAAGGGAGTCAGACAGAGGGATAAATTATGCAACATTGAGTAGAAATTACATTTCACCTCAAAATACGATATCCAACTCAACAACTTGAGATAGGGTATGCAAGGTATGAATGACATAGGGTATTAATGATTTTAATGACGTTTCATGAAAAAATTGACTTCTCGAATATACCTTTTATTAATTTTAAGACAAAAAAAAAAAATTACCTAAATTTTTTTTAAACATATTTAATGAGTAAAATTGCATGCGGCGGGAATTTTTCTGTCGGAATTTGAACTTCTGCATTGAACCCAATGTGGGGTTTTATACCTTTTAACTAATGAATCAACCGATGCTCACTCAACGAAATTCAACATGCAAACACATACTAAATTTAACCTTTCTAAATATAAAACGAAACTAGAACTAACAATTACTTGACTCAAATTCACTCACATTGTAACGGAGATAGGCGAGAGGAGAAAGGTTGAGGTTCAATTTAGGTTCACTGCTTAAACTTTGCCTAAATATTGGTTCAAGTTCGTTGCTAGGATATTCATATAGAAGGAAATGGTTGAACGAAGTGTAATGTGCCTTCCAACTGCTTGAATAAATTATTGAGTTTCTAATTGAGATCCAAACTCTATCAAAGTGTGGGATAGGTTTTGATGTGTTTCTGAAAATTCGGGACAAGTTTCGGTGGATTGCGTGAGTTCAAAAATCATAAGGGTGTGAAACTTGCGTGACCTAAGAAATTTTGTGCTAAGTTAGAAGGGCATCATGGACCACAACGAAAAAAATCTAGTGGAGAAAACGGCAAAGCTATGGGTTATTTAGATGCATGAATAGTGTTAAGGGTTATTCGAGGGTCGGCTCGAATTACATGGAGGAGAGCCATTCGAGGACGAATTAAGCATTTAGGTTATTTGTTTTTTTTTGGTTTTTGACGGGGGTCACGAGGATGTCGAATAAATTAGGTGTATGTACAACAAACATATATTCTATTAACAAATAAATTTCATTCGAATTTATAATATACACTTGTCACGTGTGTGTCGAATAAACTAGCACAACCACACTAATAAATGTGGTTGATATACGCCATAGGCGTTGATACCTAATATATGCTACATTATAAATCTAATATGCTAAATTCATATGTTAATATATTAATATTAGTATTAAAATTAATATATTAATATTAATATTAACTTCGATAGTAATATAATAATAATAACAATAATAATATATTAAATTTAATATTAATGGTAATATTATAAATTTAATATTCTAAATTAATATATTAATATTAAATTAACATATTAAATATTGTTAATTATGTTATTAATATAAATATTTTTGAAATTTGGCTTAAAGCGAGTCCATAATTTGTATAGAGCGGCTTTCGGTGATAATCACATATGAGCATATTTTTTCGACATGTTTCAAACAAACCGGTATGGTTAATCTTCGAACAAGATGAGATATCATATCATGGAAACAAGTTTAAATAGACGAAGAGAAGATCCAACTAGTCGTTATAATATAACAACTAGTTTGACTTATAAAGGGAAAAAAATAATTTAATTAATTTCCATGAAATTATACAATAATATATATTTATTATTAGTTTTATAGAATATAATTTTAATATATTTGATTATTATATTATATTTTAATTTAATTTATTAATTAAAAGATTTTTGTCAAAAATATTGCTAATTATTTAAACAATAAATAATTCTTGAGAGTGTAAACTTTTATGATCCATATCTATTTACAAAAATCTTCCGGAAAATCGCATTGTCATCTAAAGAGTAGGCGATGTTTCAAACTACCTAGTGATGATGAACTACCTTTGGGTAGTTCGAAACGCGTCGGCTTCATGATAATGTGATTTTCTAAATATTTTGTAAACAATAAATATTTCATTTAATCATTAAATAGTTAATAATTAAATTCACCATGAATGCAAGGGAATAATAAACACAAGATTGACCATGGTTGTCATAATGTGACATTGGACCATGAGACAATGTGACCATGCTTATTGACCATGGATCGCCATGGCCGATTTTCATATTGAGACAATCCTTGGTTGATGATGGTTGACCATGAACCCAAGGGAATAATAAATCCAATGGATTAATAATAAAACCCCAAGGTATTATGACCCCAAGAGAATAATATTAAACTCAAACGACTACTATTAACTGTATTAAATCATTATTAATAAATAAATATAAATAAATGATTCATTAATTATTAATAATTAATTCAAAATTAATTAAACACTAAGATAAAGAAACCCTTAGATAAATATTGTAAATCCATGGTATACAAACCCTTAGATAAAATTATAAATCCTAAAACAAACATGGTTGACCACGAATGATGATGGTTGATTTTCATATTAAGACAATCTTTGTCACAATGTGCTATTGGACCATGTATTAATAAACCCAAGGGATTTATACTAAACCCTAGGAATAATATTATATACCCTATATAAATATTATTATACCACTAAGAATATGAAATCTTAGATTAATAAACCCAAGGGATTGATATTATAAACCCAAGGCACTAATAAACCTAGCGATTAATATTGTAAACCCAAGCTATATAAATCCTTAAATAAATATTATAAACCCTAAAACAAACATGGTTGACGACAGGATGACGATGGTTGATTTTCATGTTGAGGCAATCTTTGTCACAATACGCTATTCAACCATGGTTGACCATGATCGGTACATATTGAGAGAATCTTTCTCACAATGTGACATTGGAACCTGGTTGACCATGGTTGACCATGATTGCTAATAGTTGATTTTGATATTGAGACAATTTGTGTAAAAATGCGACGTTGGACCAAGATTGACCATGTTTGTCACAATGTGACGTTGTACCATGAGACAATGTTTGACACAATGTGACCATGGTTAATGACCATGGTTGACCATGGATGATTTTCATATTGAGACAATATCTTTTGAAATGCGACATTTTGTGATGGTTGACAATGGTTGATCATGATTGGCTATGATTGACCATGGTTGACCATGGATTATTTTCATATTGAGACAATCTCTTTTGAAATGCGACATTTTATGATGGTTGACGATGGTTGATCATGATTGGCTATGATTGACCATGGTTGACTCTGAATCCATGAGAATAATAAACCCAAGGAGTAATACTAAAATCCCAAGGGATTATGAACCCAAGTAAATAATATTAAACCCAAGGGACTAATATTATGAACCCAACGTATATAAACCCTAATATAAATATTGTAAACACTAAAATAGACATGGTTGACCATGATTGACCATGCTTGGCTATGATTGACCATGGTTTACCATGATTCATATTATAAACCCAAGGGATTAATACTAAAACCCCAAGGGATTATGAACCCAAAGGAATATTATTAAACCCAAGGGACTAATATTATAAACTCAAGGTATATAAATCCATTAGATTAATAAACCAAATGCATTTATATTATGGTTCCAAACTATGGTTTCTAGATATCAAGCCTAGGTACCAAGGAATATTACATCCACCCTTCAATAACCCTTCAATAACATAGTTATGTTAAGAATTTATGATAGCCATACCAGTTGAAAGCATGCTTCCAAATACTTCAAAAATAAAAATATAGGGTGGAAAAAGAAGGGAAGGTTATCCCTAGTCATTGTTTTGGGAAGGTCCTAAAAGAAAGGTCTTACCTTACAAGAAGAGATTATACTTATGCTTATACAAGTGCACCCATTGGGATATAACATGATATAAGACATACATAAACATAAAAATGATTGTTAGATAAAAGAACATATATATTATTCATGAGAATGGGTATTAACGTTTCTAGACATATCATTATTTCAAACCTCATCTGAGTTTATTTCATTATATGAGGCTTAGTAATCATTCTGACCATTTAATGATCGTCCCATGATTTTCCGTAGCTACACTATGTTGGGGGTTCCACATGTTTTGGCAGTTGGCAAGACCAAAGATGAGACAACATCGGAGACCACTTTCGGACCTCGAGGATCTAGCCCTCCACGGGTCGAGAGAGGGATCTCTCTATGATTGTCAAAGGTGTATGTATTTTGGGCAGAGGTTAAGATATTGAGCTAGTTATGGAGCACGAGGTTTGATTTGTTTGATTGTTGGCAGTTTGGTTGTTGGGGATCGAAAGAAAGGGTTCAATATAAGACAAGGGTGGGCGAGAGGGGGATTTTAGGCAAAGGAGAGATGATTTCGGGGGAACATTAGAGACCATTGGGCGATGGATTCGGAAAGGGTTTACTTGCTATTTATTCGATATACGGGGAGCTTTCGGTTAAGTGCCCAGTCATCTAAAGCATTGGATATTAAAGATGATAGTGTGGCATGAAATGGTAAGAGAGAAGGAAAAAGTAAGGAAACCTCCAAGGTGACCTTGACCCCTATATATATTTACAATGAGCGCTTTCCACCTTGGCGCCTGGGTCACGTGGGGAAAAAATTGAGGGAAATTTGGCACGAAGGGGGCTAAGACCCATATACATCGATTGTGGGTTTTCAACCTTTTTCAATGCAATTTGAGGCCAGAAAAAGGGTAACGATAGAGGCAATCGGGGTTTGTAAACCAAACAAAGGGGGGTGTGTATGGTTTAGAGGAGATTTTGGGAGGATTCGGAGGGTATGAGGGGAATTTTGACAAGGGAAAAAGGGTTAAAATGGGGTATTACGAAGGGGTACAAGGGGAAAATGAAAGCCTTTTGGAGCACGAGTTTTTTACAATCGGTGAGGCCTTTTAAACTAGGAATAACGGTGGGGGTTTATCAAAGGCAAAGGCACATGAGACTTCAAGGATGATGTGTTTTCGGAGAAATACATTCCTTGAAGGCTCGAAATACAGCCCCCTTTGTTTGCTTGTCGAAAAATTCATAGGGGGCTAACGGTGGCTCCACATGGGGATGGCTTCTTCTTGAAGGAGTCAAGAATTCGAGAGAATAAATCTTTGGAGAATAAAGAATTCGAGAGAATAAATCTTATTTCCCAAAAAATCTACCTACCCATCCCTACAATCCTAACATTTTTCTTAGGGTGCATTTGAACTAACGGACCCTTTACATCATTTTATTTTTTATAAATAAGAAAATAAACCTATTTTATTTCTACCACTTATTGCTCCATGAGACCAGTTAAGGCATTGGTCTCATATGTTTCTCTACCTAATCTAACATCTGTTTGAAGTTAAAAGCATCTGACAAATTTCTTCTCTACATTCGGCAATGAAATTTAAAAACGAATCGAAAATAGGATTAGATAGTCTAGTTTGCTGTGGATCCAGAGCATAAAGACGATTTGCACATGGACATAATTTTGCGGCGAAAACAAAATCTTGAAGGTTTGAAATATGAAGTTTGAAGCATCCTTCTTCTCTTTGTGACTCAAGTTTTGAGCTTGTTAGAGTCACTTTTCCTCTTTATCTCGGCTCTGGTTTTGGGCTTGTTAGAGTTGATTCTTCTTTCTTCTTTATTTGGTTCAGATTTTGGGCATGTTAGAACCAACTATCTTTACTTCCTTTGGCTCGATTTTGATCACATTAGAGCCAATATTTTGGACTTCGAGAGGTTCATGTTTTGAGCATGTACGAACCTCTCCTTTCTCTACTTTATTCTTTTTTTTTTTTTGTACAACATATCACCCCAACAATGGTATGTACAATGGAAATGGAAACTAGAAATTGGAAATCAACGGTAGTAGTGTTTGAGCATCACGCCGTTGACGGGACCCCCAAACGACTACGGCACCATCTAGCTCTTGTAGAAAAAATTCATTTGGACCCGAAGTGGCCTAGATGATGTAGGGACCTTTCCACGAGCTTGTCAAACTTGCTTTGTGTGCTTTCCTTTTTCTTCTCTCCTGGAGTCCCACTTCAAAAATTTATCTCCAATTTTGAAGTCACATACTTTTTCTCTTATCGAATAACTTTCTTATATTTTCCTGAACTTTGATAGCTCTGTTATAGACCTCTTCTCTTGTTTGCGGATATGAATTGTTTGATTTATTCTCCTCACCATCTTTGTCTTCTTCTGTTTGTATCTCTTGGGCGAGTTTGATCAACGTATCCCAAGGCTAGTAGGAAATACTACCTCGTATACTTAAACAAGACGTATGGTGACATGCCGATGGATTTCTTTGTTGTAAGCCTATCGGCCCACAAAGCATGCACTAACTTGTTATGCCATGGGTACTGATACTCTTCCGGTAGCTTTTTGATGATGGTCACTGACTCTTGTTTGATGATTCGGCTAACCCATTGCAGGTAATAAGCGGTTGAATGATCGAGTCTTTATTTATTCCCTGTGTGAAAAAAATCAACCATTTCTTGGATCCAAAAGCGGTAGCATTATACGTGATTATTTTCTTGGGCAATGACAGAGATGTGGTCTTCTAGAAACTTAATGATGACAACATCTATGGCTTTCTAGAAGGTATGGCCTCTATCCACTTAGTGAAGTAGTCTTGTGGGCACATTAGATCCATTTTGTTGTGCGAAGATGTAGGGTGTATTTCTCCTATGACATCTAGGCCCCATTGCATAAAGGGACCCTCAACGGTGATGGGTTGTAAAGGGAGGAGGAGGTTTCTTTTGCCTTAAAATACGCATTTGTGGCAAGCAAATTATCATCTTATGGATGTCATTGAAGTGTGAGCCAATAATAGCCGGCTGCGAGTATTTTGTTAGCGGTGGCTTTCCAACTCGGGTGGCCTCCACACTCTCCTGCATCTGGAACTCTTGTTTAATCCTCTCGGCTTGAGTTTACGGCAAACATTTAAGCGATAGGCCATTTGTACTTTTCCGGTATAAGCATTCATTCATTATGCGGTAGTTTCTGCTTTCGCTTCGAGGCTCGGCCTTGGTCTTTGACGAGTTCGGGAGGGGCATTGAGGTGTGTGAGCACGTAGAGAATGTCGAGAATACCATGGAGAGTTTGGAAATTTCTCCTCGATAGTGGGATCGGGAAATCCCTCCTGCTCATCCAAGGCATCTATCATGTTTATGTCAAGGGCTTACGATTTGATTCGACCATTAGTTGAGCTAAGCCACGACCTTTGATCAGTTTGGTGGGTTTTATCTCAAGGTCATATTCTAAGATCACGGCGATCCATTTGCCCCTCTTCCCATCTGGGTCTTGGGACAAGATGTCTTTAACCACTATGTTGGGTACATAGGCTATGGTGTGGGAATGCGGTATGTACACCCTAAAGTATTTCAAGGCCTTAACCGGAAGCGTAGGCTTTGTTTTTCTATTATGTTGTATTTCAAGGGTGCATCCCTCGGTGCTTTTACGAAGAAAAGTAGGTACATTCCATTCCCTCTGGATTTTTCTACGGTAGAACCGCGTATATGCTCGAGAGGCAAATGAAAATATCGGGGAAATCCTTTGAAATGGGCTAGTGGAGCACGGGTGAGTGAAATTTTAACGGAATTCGAAAAGATTTCTTGACGACGAGTCCATTTAACTCCTACACCTTTCTTGACATGTTAGTCATATTCCTAAGGTGTTCGGCTAAGTTGGGAATAAACCTCACGAGAAGTTGATTTTCCCAATGAAGGATTGTAACTCTTTGATATTTCTCGGGTGTGTGACTTGTAGTATTCCCTTGACTCTTTTGTGGGTCTATCCTAATCCATTTCTCGGATATGATGTGGCCAAGAAGCTTACCTTCTTACTGACCCAAACATCTGATCTTTTTAGGATTCGATTACGGACCAAACCTTCCACATTTTTCCAAACACTCTTCTCGGATATTGGGTGTTCTTCTTTAGTCTTGGAGTAAATTGTTATGTCATCTAGGTAGATGACAATGAAGTCTCTATTTCATCTGAAAAGGATATGTCCATTTCTATTTGGAAGGTGGCTCAGGCGTTCATCAGTCCAAAGGGCATTTTTACATACATAAAGGTGCCCCATGGAGTGGTAAAATACGATACTGAGTTGGTCTTGGGAGTACTAAAACTTGGTTGTAACCTAAAAAGCCATGTTAACGGGGAGATCTTTTTGAGGCTACAACCTTCTGAAAAATGTGTTCCATTCTTGTCAAAGGATAATTGTATTTGAGTGAGGCTGCGGTAAGATTCCTAAAATCAATACACGGCCACGATCTCCACATTTCTTTCTCACAACCACTAGGTTTGAGACCCAATCAGAGAACCTCACAGGAACTATTATGCCTTACCTCATACATCTTCTTTATTTCCTTTTCCATAGGAAATTGTTTTGGTTTATTCTGCGAAGTTTTTGTACGAAAGGTTTCTAGTTATCTTTCAAAGGTATTTTGTGTTGTATGATGTTTGTGTCATGGGCCTTTAAGTCCTCATTGCGGCGAAAACACATCAATGAATTCTTTGAACAAGTCGATGTATTTCTTCTTCATGTTTGTAGGCGGGGGACTTAGCCAATTTAATCATCTTGGGATTCTCTTCGGTGCCTATGTTGCATTCCTCAACATCGGAGTACGCATGTTCTATAGTGGGATTTTTTGCTACATCATCGAAGTCGAAAAGGTCCTCTAAAGGCGCCAGGACCTCGGGTATGTTCTTATCTTTGAGTACAGAAACACCTCTACTTCCTCATATACTGCATTTTCACCTTCTTCATTTGGATTTCCAATATTTTCGTTTAAAGTGTTTATCTGTGTTACGGGGTGGTTCTTCCTTGTCAGGGGCTCTTCACCTAGGCAACTATCATAATATTTCGAGTTTGATTCGGAAAACTCAAACTCGTTCCTGCCCATCGAAATCTTGATACGATTTTATCGCCCTCAAAGACCTACCGGTATTTTTCGTTGTCGACCTTTGCGAGTCTGAATTTGGTGCGAGTGATGATCTCTTGCCCAAGTCCTTTGGGGGCTTGTGATACGGTAGCCATGCATGCTAATCCATACGCAATCGCGTTCTGGAAACACAGGGACAAACTCCCGGATAGTATTCTACAAAGGTTTCGATAGATCCATAGCGTCATTCTGTATGCCCTCGGCCTAGGATGTACGGTTGTATATTCACCATTTACTTGCTTTATGATCGGCTCGAGTCTCCATGCACGGCTATCCTACGGGCCCCAATTTTTTCAGCAAATTTAAGCCTAGGATAAGAGCCTCATACTACGCGATATTATTTGTGCATTTGAAATGCGAGTTTGCGAGCATGGCTCTCTGCGTAGTCACTCTCTGTGTTATGTACCCACACTCCTACTCTGCCAGTTCTCTTGGTGCATGACCCATCAAAATTCATTTCCCATAAAGGTTCGTTCTCGAGTTTTATCACTATTTCGTTCTTGACGTGGTGTAGGAGCTTGTGAAGGGTGACTAATCGGTATTTGGATTCTATTTACGGATTTCACTTTGAGTTTTGTTTCGGTGCATTGTTCGAAGTTTTCTATGTCATTCTCCTCGAGTCTAGAGTAGCCATTATGTTAAAGTCCATGGGCTCTGTTTCCTTGTTTGTATCTGCGATTTTGGACTACGACCCCTCTAAAGATTCATCGTTACGAAAAGGATGAAGTAGTCAAGGTACGCATGTACGAGTATAAAAGGTGAATTTTCGAGCTTTCGGGGCTGCGACTAGGAATTTCATTTGTGCCCACTCTGCGTACGATCTTCTAAGTTGGCTAAAGGCGGGATTGTGGCATGAGCCCCATCCATACGCATTGTACCTTGCGGCTTGGCTCCCCCATGATCTTGATAATAACATACCATACTTAGGTGGCACATATGCCACCACGACATCCATGACCATACATTTTGCGGAATACGGGTAAGGCTTACACACGAGGTCTTTGATTAGGCCTAGACATTTTACTGTTAGAGTCGAATGAATATAAATCTTTATAGGGGCGGAGTTATCTCTAGGCACAACTTTTCCATAACCACCTTGGGCATTAAGTTATGAGATGCCCCCGAATCATGCATTGCATTGTGAAGGATCTTGCCATGGATATTAGTGATATAAAAGAGAGGCAGGTACCCCTTCCTGGAAACTTCCTTCGATCTTTGGACCAAACGAAGGGTACAGTTTGATCATAACTCGGGTTGACGGTGTCCTCTTTTTCGCCTAGATTTAATGCTTTCAAAGATTACGCATACATATACATCTTGAGTGGCGACTCAAGAGTGGGATAGAGATTTTAATTTTTGCAATCTCACTCTCCCAATTGAAAGTGGACGGCTCTTTGGAACGTTCAACTACTGTTTTGTTAGCCGCTACCTTAGTGGGTAAGATCACATGGTCGATTCTCACTATGTACGGTGCTTGTGAAAGTTTTTATCGGGGGCATTAACGGCGATGCTGGTGCTACTAGTTGGTTGACCTTGTTTATCGGTGTCTTGGTTGTCTTTTTCTTTGTTCTTCCCGGAGAACTCTCGGTGCTGATTTGTTGCTTTCGGCAAGCTGCTTTAGAAGTTTTCTCAGGCCTTTTCTTGATGGTGACCTCGAAGCCTTTGGTTTGGAAGTGTCTAGGATTTTTTTGCTCCTAAGTTCATATTGTTCTGCGACTGTAGTGGAATTTTCAAACCCTAACTTTGTACTCCTCGGATTCTAATATTTTCTCATCCCAATAAGAGGGTGAGAATTTGATATTCCTCTGTGGAACGATTGTGGATTGATTTTTCTATTTCAAACATGTTTATCGTGGTCCCCCGGACTCTTACATCATTCCCTCATCTTCATCGAAAAGTTCTCTTAGAATGGAGGAATGACTTGCTGATGCGATTCTCTTTGTTTGTTGGGAGTGGCGTTGTTTCTTCTAAAGTTATGGTTACGGTTATGATTTTGATTCTGTTTTGGTTGCGAAATTTGTGACAACCATTTTTTTCCATCATTTGCGCTGTAGCTTTTCCACGTTTTAGCTAGACGGTCATAATTGGGATCAGATGTGGAAGTTACATTGTCGTCTCATATGTTTGCCCTCTTCTCGGCCCTCAATCTTGCCTTTTTCTCAATCGAGGTTAGCCTGCCCACTCCTTTGCTCACTTTTTCATGTCTTCCGGTGTGTTGTAATCCCTCTCCCCTGGTAGGCTGTCACCCTTATCAACATCAAAGCCTTCGGGGGTATTTCACTAAATCCATACCTTGGGGAGGTTTCATGTGTGGAGGAAGAGCATTATAAACGTTGTTGAACCTTGTGGAGTAGTCATGGACACTTTCTCCTACGTTTCTCCTAAGATTCTTGTATTGCTAGGATTTGGAGAGGTTGGCCTTAACTTCCCATTTGTTTATGAAGGTCTGATATAAGGCGGGAAGATCTTGGATACTATTAGGAGGTAGGCCTTTGAACCATTTCTTTACATCGCCTCCACAAACTTCCCAAGCAAAGATTCTCATTTTGAGCACGTATCATCATGTTCCATGTAGTGAAAAGATCTTCCATCCTATCTACATGGTGTTGAGATGTGGTGGACTCCTTGCGGTGAAGTGTGGAATCTTTGATTGATAATCATTGGGTAAGGGTACCGGTGTTGAGGTAAAACTAGAGGTGCATGCAGTGCCATAATGATGTTCGATGAGGTAAAGGGTTAACTTGAGCGGTTGGTATATGGATGACGGGGATATTATGACTAGTGGTGAGCGATTTAGGGGTGGCGAGAACCTAAGTTTTGAATGAAATGGATATCGGGAGAGTGTAGATGGAGAGGGTCTCTCTGTCCCTGTGTTTACCACTTTGTGGTGAACCGGGAAGCTCGAGTACGGTGAGGTACAGGACCTTTGAATGACCTAGTTCTTGGTAAAGCTGTTTTGAGCGCCCGAGGTCAAAAAATGGGTCACAGAAAGAGGTTGTAAAGTCTTAAAGTGTAGAGTTAGCTCTATGGATGTGGGCGGAAATAGTTGATTTTTTAGGTGTAGGAGATCTCTTGAGGGGATGCTCTGGAAGTTTTAACTACTTCGGTGGGTTTGGGTTGGGATAAGCTCTTGTGTAGATGGTTCTTGGGCGAATGTTGTTCTTCGACAAGGCAACTACTTGTTCCTTCTATTGTTTGATGTTGTTATAAAGGTTGGTCTCCGGTGGAGTCTTATGTGAAACCAAAGATAATCGGCGAGGCCTAATGATCACCGGTGGAGTCTTTGATCTTTATGGAGCTTTGGAGTCGCCGAATTGGAAGGTTTAGGATGCTTTGAGGGGGTACTTTGTCCACCACGGTTCTGTGAAATGTCCCTTTTCAAGGACATATTCCAAACACGGCAAACTCTAACGGTCAGTGGGAGGAGCTTTTTACGAGATATGTCACCTTTGAAAGAGTGTGAGATGCGGAGGCTACGTGGCCCTTTCCGGAGGTTGTCTAAGAGTGTGGGAGAAACCCAGCAAATGGTGTGAGCGAATTGCAAATGGAAGTGTTTCACTCCCGACCTAACCCCGAGTTTAGGTGTTACGAGGCTCTTGTGATGCAATAAGGTGGAAAATACTCGAAATTTCCCCGGCGGGTCGCCGTTATGTTGGGGTTCCCATGTTTTTGCCAGTTGGCAAGACCAAAAGATGAGACAACATCGGAGCCACTTTTAGACCTCGGATCTAGCCCTCCTGGGTTTTTGAAGGGATCTCTCTATGATTGTCAAAGGTGTATGTCTTTGAAGTTCAAGGTTAAGATATTAGGCTAGTTATGGGCACAAGGTTTGGTTGTTTGATTGTTGTTTGGTTGGTTGTTGGGGATTAGGAAAAGAAGGGTTCAATATAAGGCAATTGGGCGAGAGAGGATTTTAGGCGAAGGAGAGATGATTTCGGGGGAACATTAAAGACCATTGGGCAATGGAGTCGGGGAGAGGGTTTACTTTCTATTCGATATGCAAGATTTCGGTTGGGCTAGTCATCTAAAGCATTGGATCTTAAAGATGATAGTGTGGCATGTAATGGTAAGAGAAGGTGAAAGCAAGGAAACCTCCCGGGGTGACCTTCGGAGAAATTAGATCCGGGGACGGGACATACCATTGGACCACACATGATCCAAAACCTAAAGGTAAACTCTTCGGACAAAGACATAAAAGATTCGGAACATGAAGTTGAAAACTTGAGATCGGAAGAGACTTTGAACTCCGTGCTTTGGCATCCGGCAAGGGAACTTGGAGAGGTTTAATTGAGGTACAGAAAAGATCCTAGTGAGATAGAGCACGGTTAAACTCCCGGTGTTCCCAATTCATACAATTAAATCCTAACAAGAACATCTAAAGACGATTTCATTCATTCATACATCGGCTAGCAATATATCAGACCATTGCAACGCTGGTTAAATAACTAAAATCAATCCTCGAGATGACACATTTAGTAGAAAACATTAAAGGCGGGGGAGAGTAACAGCATAGGGTACCTAACGAGGGTAAATCCTATGCCAAATTTCTGATGCGTGCCATAAGAAATGGAATGAAATGAAATAAAACACGAGAGACGAGGAAAACATCCATGATTTAGATCGGGATCGAAGAAATGTGCTTGTCATATTAAAAAGGCAACAGTCGAGTACAACAGCACTGACTGACTTGGTATTCGATCTGAAAACATCTTCCTCGGCCTATCTTACCACTTTACACGAGAGAACATGTCTAAAGAGAAATAGCTTGCATTTCACGGATAGTAGATCAACAACCTTTACGATGAGTTTTAGAAATCATGAATTTTATAGGTAGAAATACGAGCGAAGGAGGTAGGTGAAAAACTAAATGTAGAATTAAAGCTCGGAAAGAGGAAGAGAAGTGAAACCCATTCTACACAAGTGTATTGCATTTATCCTACGGTATAACTTTGGGTAAAAGGTGGTACTCTTCGAGGTTTCCATTTACTCCGATTATGACTGCGATGTGTACTGCGGGTACAACGTTGCCTGTGGTACTTTTGGTGAATAAAAAAAAAAAGGTAAATAAATAGCAATGCAGCAAAATCAGCCATCTTTTGCATGTCCAAATGCTCCAATAGAATTAAATTTGTTGTCGGGGCGGAGAAAACCCCTTTAGAACACGACATAGAATAAAAACTACATGGGAACTTCGTCCTTTTACGAGAAAGAACATTCTGCGATGCTAAAACCATTGTTGGCATTATTTTACATGCTACTAGGACCTTACATTCGATCCTACATGAGTCTTTAACCTGGTATTTTGCCTCTAATTGTTTAGTTAAGGCTTACAATCTTCAATTATAACCCTTAAACTCTTTTATCTTTCAACGACATCTTTATTTTGCTCTAGTATTGTCTGTACGTGCAATTTGAGCTTTAATGTTGTGAAAAGGGTTTGCGAGTTGGAACTACGGCTCCTTTGATGATATGTTGCGGACACCTTCACGGACATTTTTCTGTAATATCGGAGCTTTAAATTTAGCTTCCTCTGCACGCCTTTGTGCCATTAAGATAGCGCATATGAATCATGGCGGTTTTCCGCCTATACGCAACACGCAACACACGAAAACACGTTAAGAAAAAACATGCATGGGAAAGGGTGGCACGGATGGCTGACGAAAATGGCGACGTATGTCGTGGAGAAGGACGATGAATGCGAGAGGGTGTTGTGGAGGAAAAATGCCATAGAACGGCCCCGGGAGGTGTATATGGAGAACGGTGAGATGGCCATTTTAACGTAAACATTAAGGTCCCGACCTCTTGCATGCATTATAAAGGGGACGGATGGACAAAACACGTGGAATGAGTGACGTGGCGGGATCGAGTCGATGGCGGGTGTGCGGTTAAATGCGTACCTTCGATCTCGGGGAGAATCGACGAGGCTGTCTGATGGAGGCGATAGATGGTGGAGCGAGGGGGTATGGTTTTGCACAGGATTATCCCTAGTGTAACTTCGCGGTGCATTCATAGTTGGATGGGTAGCTACGATCGGATGGCACGCGTGCGTATCGCACCGGAGTCTTCGACGAACGTTAACGCGCGATGGGGGGGGGGGCGGTTTTCAAATAGTGCTGGTGCCACATGTCTTGCGGTGAGTGGAATCGGCTTGTGAAATAGGGAGTGTACCGCCCACCCTCCAACGGCGGTGCGATAAAAAGCGGTGGTTTTAAGCAGTGTGCGGCGCGGGGACCACGGGGGCATATGAGCCCCCGGTAATGGTTGAGTACGGATTGAACGAGCGGTGGATATGTGATTGGGCGGTGAAAAGAATTGGGGACCATGGGCGCGATGGGATTGCGAAGATCGTCGAATGTGTGTGAATCGACGGACCTTGCCCGATATATATTTACGATGGAGTGCTCACCTTGGCGCACGGGTCACGTGGGGGAAAAAATTAAGGGGCGCTTTGAAGGGGCTAAGACCCATATATATCCAATTGTAGGTTTTAAACCTTTTTCAATGCAATTTGAGGCGAGAAATGGGTAACGATAGAGGCAATCGGGGTTTTAAACCAAACAAAGGGGGTGTGTATGGTTTGGGGATTTTGGGAGGATTCGAGAGGGTAAGAGGGGAATTTTGACAAGGGGAAAAAGGGTTAAAATGGGGTATTACGCGGGGGTACAAGGGGCAAATGAAAGCCTTTTGGAGCACAATTTTTTACAATGATGAGGCCTTTTAAACTAGGAATAACGAGTGGGGGTTTATCAAAGGCAAAGGCACGGGGGAGACTTCGAGGATGATGTGTTTTAAGAGGAAATGCATTTCTTGAAGGCGCGAGAAACATTTAGCCCAGGGCCTATTTGCTTGTCGAAATTCATAGGGGACTAACACACTAGATCCCATCATTTGCCACCAGCAGGAAGGATGCAATGGGAATTGATTTGTCTCTAAAATGACCTCAAGTTTAGTATATAATATCATTGGCACACTATGCTTATTACTAGTCTTCATCTTACATAAATTAGGTGTACATTTCACATGGAGGAATCTATGTAGTCGAAAAAATTGTGTATTAGTAGTTAATTTGGTATAAAGACATCACGTTTATTGGTAAATTTCTTGAGGTGGAGAGGATCATATTTATCATAAATAAATAAAGAGGCTTATACTATTGGTTACTAAGCTTATAGCTATCTTTTCCATTAAACTTTCCAAAAATCAAGTAGGAACCTTCATATCACATAAATTAATTATAACACATAAATATAATTGAGTAAGTTGTGTAAAGTGACACAATTGAACATAATAAGTGATATCATTAATATAAATACATGAAATAATATAATAATATGTGTATGAAAGCGAAAAAAACCCCGAGAGATTTTTATTTTTTATTTTTTTCAACGCAATGTCTCAACTAAAACTTTTACGTAAACTATAACCATGATTTTGTTTCTCTTGCGCATTGTCGTTTCCTTCTATTCACGAGTTTATTGATTTTATCCCCATATTTTCCATCATGTGCAGTGGTGTGTGGATTCTCTTTCTCATTGCATCCTACTTCGTTTTCTCGAAAGATGCCATCTACCTCAATTGTGCCTATTACTCAATGTTTCTCTTCATTTATTGAAGCCATAGTTTCAATGTTTCTCTTGTGGATGGGTTTCCTTCTTTCCACCACAATCCTCTACCTCTCCCTCTACTTTTTTTTCCACTATCATAAAATGAGCATTGGCCATGACATGTGGCACATGTTGTGCTACTATTTTTTCAATCATCACCACGAGAAGGAGGATTCACACATGAGTAACTAGTCCATCGTTGATATTCCTGAATCTTTACATATTTCGTTTGTGTGATTTTTACTGCCTTAGGGTTGCTTTTTCTTGTTGTTATTCTTTCTTGAAGAAGCGCTTTTGGGAAACAACAACAAACTCAGTCAAAATATCAATAACAAAATTTTAAATTAAGATTCTTGAAAATTTAACACCTAATTTTTTCGAATAATCACCTTATGAAGTGCATTCAAACACATTGAGCACCACATAAGAGTGATTCGTATATTGTCTCTCCAAACACTCTGGAGAATTTTTATGCATTTGGAGTTCCCAAAGTCACTCTTTAGAGAGTTAAAATTTCTCATTCCGTGATTCTTAATACCACGAAACACACGATATAGGATTATAGCAAGCATTTGATTGGGTAATATTGATTCCCTTATTTTTGAAAGCATTCTACAATTTGTTTTCACATGCCTAAGAATCATCTAGTGGCACGGGAATACCAACTAAAGATGAAGAAGTCGAAGACACCAAATAAGGTGATTAGGATGGAGAAGGGATTTTGAGGCATTTTGATCATGTCTTGCATATATCCAAGTTGCAACGACATGAAATAGTCTAATTCTATGAATGGAGCTTGCATCCTTTGAATCTCCAGAGCCTCCCCTTTCTTTGACCCTCCACAAGCCTCCTTTACTCCACCAAACAACTCGTCGGATAGAGTCGGAGCTCGCATGGGCGAGTCTCATGTTAGTGCAGGGGGGGGGAAATGCGACGATGGTGCCATTAAGGACCTTCACCTTAGAAGTAAAAGTTTTGTATATTTTATTAAATTCCATATTGATCATCCACACTGATGGAATTTTCACTCATGGTTTCTCCATTTAAAATCAAGATCAAGAAAACCAAACCCTCTGCAATTATTTCACCTTCCCTCATTTTGCTTCATTACTATCCGATTTCCTTCACCAACATCAGTCTGGACTCTTTTTTTTCCCCTTTCATCAATGATCCTTTGTAATAATATTTTTTTGATTCGTTGGTTGAGTTTATATGTAGGGTTTAATCTCACATTTTTTTATCAAATTAGTAGCAACAAATCTGGATCCAAGTTGGGGGTGAAATTAGTGAATCTTTGGTTACAACTTATTGGAGAATGTAACTAGGTTCGGTCTTCATAAATTGTAGGTTAGTAAATAATTATTGTACTTGTCAAAAGAATAAATAAAAAAATATATATTATTATTAATGAATTATTAAAGCATATGTTTCATGCTTGGGTCATATTTATTTTAGGTCAAAGTCCCAATTGTGGACTTCTACGTTTTATTATGATTCTATAGAATTATTGCAAATTTAAATTGATCCATATTAGGATTTTGAATCATACAAATACGTCAAGTATTGAGTAAAATGTGATTTAGGAAGCCTCCAAATTAATTCGGCCTTAAGGTGATCAAGTCAGCCTGAAATCTAGTAACTTGAACCCATCAGAAGGCTATATATATAGGAAGATCGAACTCACTTGGAGACATCTCAGTGTAACACATAAATTTGATTTTTTAGCTGCAACAAGGAGAAATTTCGAAATGAAGGAGAAGGAATTTCTGGATTCAGTTTTGGGCACACTTATAAAGTTGAAGAAAATTAAAATTTTGGCACCACTCTCTCTGTATTTTGAGTTATTGTTTGGGAGATCAAATTTCTCAAAGTTTTACTGCAACAGTTGTTGCATCAGTTGCTTCCAAGAGAGGAGGAAGTTGAAGTTTGTTTTGTTGAATGTTGCCACTTGGAGAAGTTGTATTGGGCCTAAATCAAAGTCTTTGAAGATAGATAAAAATATCTACCTCAAGATCGAAGTCTAAAGAATCAAGGTCAAAGTTCGAAGTCATCATAGTGCTGCTATTGCTACTAACAGATTCAAAAAGGATCACAAGAAAGGAGGAATTTGTGTGGAGGAAATTCGGGTCAAGGTCTAGAGTCTCAGTAATCACTATTGAAGGAAAAATTATTGACTGTATTTTCCCCTCGAGGGGGGTTTTTCCACTAGCAACTGGCCTACATTTGGTGTCCTTGATCTATGTGTGTTTGGTTTGATATTTTCTTGATGAACTGATAAGAAGAGAGATAAGAATAAAATTATAATAACTAAAGAATATCACAAGTAAATAATCAAGAACAATATAATATTTCTGCCTTTCTGATTCTCTAACATGCTATTAGAGCTTTGGTGAAGAAAGGAGGAAAAGGAAGTCTCGAAGACTTGATCAAGGAAGTCATAAGAAGTACACTAGAGGAAAGAGGTATTCACTACCTTCAAGAAATATTTATAGCTCTATCAAAGGAGAGAACAAGCTTGAAGGAGTTAAAAATTATAGGTCTTGGAAGAAAATGATTGGCATTGTCTTTGAAAAGAAGAAGGTCTTAATTTAGTCAAATGAAATATGAAAAGGCATATAGAAGAATCAAGTGATGTTAATAGGGAAAAGTACAGAGAACTGGAATTAATATCTATAGCTTTTATTGTTGAAGGCATAAAGGAAAAGGGATAAGGTTCTTGTCATTGATGAAATATTTCTAGAAAAATAACTAGTGATTACATCTTTTCTGGGATTACCACCTACTTGGGGTTCTTTTGCTTCATCTCTCAACTGTTGGAAAGAAACACCCACCTTTGAGGAGATATGGACAACATGTAGTCAAGAAGAGTTAAGGGCATCCATTTTAACCCATAATGAAGAAGTTTCAAATGCTTATGTTTCTCATCATAAAGGAAGATTCAATACGAAGGCACCAAAGTAAAAGTTTATATGTCAAATATTGAGTGTTATCTTTGTCACAAAATGGGACACTATAGGAGCGATTTCCTTGAAACCCCTAGGAACAAGAAAAGAGACAGATATCATGCAAACATGGCTGAAGAAACATCATATCTTGGTTTTTAAGTTCTTGTGGTTATCATCTTCTGAAGAGCTTCCTAGATTATCCACAGTATCAAGAAACATTTGTCGATGTTTCGAATCCCAACGGGGATCCATCTTCAGGACAGTGGAATGATCTAAGGGACTTTCACTACTAATCTACTTCCTTCCTATATTTTATTTGTACCTTTTATGTAGTATAGGTTTAACATATTCTTGGATATGTACTTATTTATTTTATAAGTTTTAGGTTTTCCCTCAACTTGGGAGGGAGCCCACAAAAACTCGTCAAGATAATTATCTCATTCCCTATACTTGTCTTCATGTACTTATTTAAGATTTTGATTATACTAAATACTAATCACTTTTCTACTTATATTCCTTATGTAGGAATCAATATGTTGGATGTTCGAGAATCATGGAGAAGGCTTCAATGATCAAATAAGGAGACCAAAAAATTCAAAAGGTTTGTCAAAGAATCAAAGGTATGTATTCAAAATATATAGTATTGTCACTCACCTTGAAAGATCCATTTCTATGTTACTAATTGTTGCTATGTCTAGCTCTACTGAATCCTAAAAGGATTCTTGTTTTGGATGATTCATTATCGGATGAATCTAATCACCTTACAAACCTATGATTGCTTATATAAATAGAACCTTAGGGAGGTTCTCTAGAAAACCCTAACCTAATGGTATGCTGATAATGTGTGAAACCATAAACCTATTTAGGGCTATTTATGAAGAAATTGTCACCTTTGATTGATATATTTATGAATCTTAATTTTGGGATTTTGATATGATCATGGAAGCTCTAAATTTTTTGAATTTTAAATGATGTTGTTATAAATATTGAACCTTTGGAGTGTGATATAATGATGGTTTTCATTGAAAATGAACTGAAACCTTAGGTTTTGGTTAGGCCTATAGGAAAAATCCTTATGGAAAGTCCTAGGAGTGAAACCCTAGGTATATGTTCTCTTGATTAAATCCCTAGCCTAGTTTAGGACAACATATGTCTGATGTATTAATGTTGAATAACATATGATGTGTTTATTGTTATCATTCTGTAATTTACAATATTGTGAGAATAAACATAGAGGACAACATCAAAACCTCTTTAGAAGCTAGGATCTAGCCCTGCCAGCTTCAGAGCGGGATATCTCTGTAAAATTTAACTTTGTTTTTAATAAATCTTAGGCTAGTTATGTCTATACTTGATTTTTTTTTTGATCTTGATAGTTTGGTTGATTAAGTGCATATATTCCCATTGGGCTATGGAGTCAAAATATAATTGTTTTTGCATCAATATTTGAAAGATTTATCGCAGGGAAAGCTAGGTTGCATTAACTGGATCTTTTAATATTTTAAGTGAGATGTGGATGTCGAAGAAGTGTGAAATTTAGTAGATATTGAAAAGAAATTAATTATTCTTCAATCTGAATTCAGTGGAAAACATATAAATTTCAAACAACCAGAATAAGGTGCTCTAATTAACATGTCCTATTCATCACAATTTCTATTAGACAATTAAGATTTTTCATATTTACAGAGAAAGGAAAAATAGTGAAATAACACAATTACAAAATAAAAAATTCACCAGTGAATACACCACATGAATCCTATAATAAGTCCTTGTATTATTGATGCTCCAACATACTTGAAAATTACAATGCTCAGTAGGAAAATATACACAGAAATAAACCTATAATACTTCAAATAGTGTAATATTTATACTAAATTTTACAAAATTTATTACATTAACGTTGTCTCAACAAAAAATGTATTATTAGCAAAAAATTGAACAATAAGCTCTAACTGTGACAAAATAAGAGGCTCGGTGGAGATAATCTAAAACACTGGCACTGTTTTAGAGGAAACAATTATTGAGTGGACCTATTTCTGGGTTGTGCTGGTTGGTGTGCTGGATGTAGCTGAATTTTCTCAATTTCTCTTTACTCCTATAGCTCACATAGTTTATCCCATTGATCTTCATCTGGGACAGTAAATTTGATTAGCTTTTGGTAAATATCATCAACTTCAATAGATCTGGCAAAGGTAGGCTTTACCGTGGAGATGTGATTTACCTCATGTTGAATGAAAATTCATTACTGATTGCCTCCAAAAATGCTTTGCCTATCATACTGCCTTTAATGCTAGAGAATTTGGTTTTGTCATTGGAAATTTATTTCAATTTCTTCATATAGTCTTCATGAGCTATCAAATTATCATTAATAAAAAAAAGAGACGGCAAACCCTTTTGTGTTAAAGGCTCTATCCCGTTGAAAAACCTGTTTACTACTATCTCCAAGCCATGACATTTCTCTTCCAACTGAACAACCAGATTCTTCTTGGTAAGAGTCCTCTTCACTTCTAAGATGGTGTCTATTCTATGATCTACTCCGAAGTCATGTAACTCATACATGTTTTTGGAGTTCAAAAAATTTATAATTTTATTAGCTGTAGTAGGCATATCCCCGATCTCCTCTTTGATATCTGTGATAGCATCATTCGCCTTCTTTATCAAATCCTTTGGTTCAAAAATAATCTAGATGCAGGGCCAGATGTCATTAATGGAATATATAATATCTTCCCACATGATTTCCTTGGCTTGGGCCAAGGTCTGTCCAATGGCTGATTCTCTCTTTGAATTCTGCAATCTCTCTATTAATTTTTGAGCTCTCTGTGTTTCTACTAAATGTGAGGCTTCAGTCCTTGATCTATGGTCTTGCAACACTTTGAGTTGATACTGCAACTTCTTGATTTCCTCTGTCTGAATAGATAGATTCTCCACTACCTTTTTCAACTATTCTGCACCATCTAATTTATGTGTTGTAGAATTTTTAGCTGTGGGGATGGTTGTAATAGGTACAACGCCCAAAGGAACCATGGAAAATTTTGTAGCCTACTCCCTCTCTTTAATCATCTTTTCCATTTCTGTCTCCATTTGTCTCAACTGTGGATTTTGCACCATGATGAGCTTCATCATATCAGTCTTTTGAGACTCCGTTTCTTCAATGTCCTTGGTGAGAGGGTCTTCTGTAGTTGACAACTTCAGCTATTTTCTCAATGCTGCTATGTTAGCATTCTTCTTCTTAATTATCTCCTCTGGGGCATTCATTTTAGAGGGATCATATCCTATTTTAACCACCAAGTCCTCTAGGGATTTAATCCTTGTATCCTTAGCAAGAGAGGAGATTTTATCCATTTTTAGCTGTGATTGAATGTTGGCCAAAGAAACTTGCAACTTAGAGAGACTCATTGCTGTGTTGTTCAAGGTAAAGGAGATCATTTCATCTGTTTTCTTGTGCATCTCCATTTGATCAATGGGATGAATGTCTTTTATGTAAAACTCAAAAGAAGTATTCTTGTAATCATCTATTTGCTTTGGTTGTGAAATATGTGCCTCAAGAAAGGCCATTTGCATTTTACCTTTCTCAGAATCAGATGTTGACAACAACCTACTTTGAGAACTAGAATTCTGCTTCCAGAATTGTCTATATGTGATGTTCTTCAGGATTTCATTCTTCAATTTTATTACTCTGAATATATCAAAGACTATTTTCTCTTTCTCCCCTTCGATAACCTTAGTTGTCTGAATAGCCTATTGTTGGTCCTGTGAAGCTGAAGAAGTTGTAGGAGAAATGGTGGATTGGCCACCAACTTGAGAAGATGAAGGTGTCTCCTTAGTGATTATAACAACCTCATGTTCTGATTATTTTCCTGTATTGGATTTGGTATTAAGCTTGGTCTTTTTTCTATACACTATCTTTAACTCCTTGCTTGTAGTGTCAGTCATTGAAGGTGACTCTTATTCTCTCTGTCTTTTCCCTGCTTTTTCCTATGCGGAAAGAGTCTGTGATGTTGAGGTTGAGACTAGATGCTCCTCAACTTCTTGCAAAGTGTTTTCAACACACTCCAATTGGTTCATGTACTTCTCTATCTTTTGCCTATGGGTGTGTATATAAGGAGTAGTATTTTTTTCTACCCTCAGTTTTGCGATGCTTCTCAAAGGATCATAGGACTAAGTAAATCTTAGGATGAATTTCATTTCCTTCAATATTTTGTCTACTTCCTCACCTATTAATTTGTTGTTACAAATGAATGGCCCAATTTTTGTTTTAATTCTATTTGGGATTTCTTCTTTGCCAATACAAAGTGGATTTCATCAGCAATCAACATTTGTCTAATGTATTCTAAATAAAAAATCCTCATTGGGAGGAATTTTGGAAGCTTGTAAGGAGCAAGCTCACAACCATATACTCTCAGCTCTGTGTAGTTTTGGTATAAATGTCAATCCCTGATTTGGATTGATCTGATAAATGAAAAATCCTTTTGATGTCTTAATTAATTCTTGGTTCAGTTATACTACTCAGAAGGCTCATATTTGGATGTACAAATAGTTCAATGAATTGTTTGTATGAATACTCTTTCTGCTCTTTCATTATGAATGTGGTCCAGAAGATGACTGACTACTAATTTCCATCTTCATCCAATTTCTGCATAGAAAATTTAAACCTATCTTCCTGATAATACAAAAAAATGTAAACTAAAACAGAGGAATATTTTAACACCTCTTATGTCCTAAATTTTCCAAATTGGTCATGAATAATGTCTGCAAGGAATTGGCTGAAATTGAAGTTGATAGATGGTTTAGAATCTGTGGAAAATATGTAGAGGAAACCTACAATGGAATCATCTATCCACTGGTCAGAATAGTAGCCAAGGAGGTATGCAATGATTGTTATGATTTGATTTTCTCTGTGAGGGAATATTGAGGAAGGGTATGGAGGGTTCTTCTTAGGCAACTGAGTGTCTTCAACTAGGAAAAGGTCAAAGGTTTTGGACCTTTTGGAAAAATCCAACTTCTAGTATAATTCTTTGAGGGCTTCTAAGGAGAAAGGGGTGTTATTTTCCACAGAAGGGGCTTGCATCATCTGATTGATGTATTGTGCAGTGATCGTGAAGAGAATTTCACCTGTGGGGTCAATGATGGCTCTTTGACTAGGTATATAGCAAGCTTGACATTTCTAGATGAGCTCAAGGGCACTAAAAGTGTGGGGGAAGATATAGTGAGGGAATTTTAACTCACACAGGCCAATATAATCTAATTTATCTATATATTTATCCTCTAAAGAGAAATACAGCTCAAATAGTTCAAATTCACAGAGAGTTTCATGGATTTTATGATATTTTTTAGCTAGGGACATGGTCTATATAAATAGGAGGATGGTTCAAAGGGTTAAATGGCTCTTCCTGGTTTTTATTCTTATGAGGAATCTTTAACTGTTTTAGAGGAATTCAAGGAGTTTTTAGAAAGGAGTAGGTTTATTGGGATTGTCCAAAGCTCTGAAAATGGTTGAAGGAGGTGAGGTGGACGCAGTGGCTTTGGTCGGCGATGAACTGATGAATCAAACTCGAGCTTTGTAAACCTGTTAAAACAATGGAAATCACAGATAAATGAGCAGAGTAAAGGTTAAATTTGTTTAAAGTGCATGTTTTTATAAACAATTGAGCCTTTTCATTGATTATGGTGTGGATCTGTTATATTAACGATCATTATTTTAATTGAATGCATTAACAAATCCATTACTGTGGGAAGGGATATGATTGGAAACATATATGTGAGCTGGCACGATGAGACTGGCAAGTGTAACGAATACGTAAGTGGTTTTAGTTTTGTGGGAAAGGTAGTTTTCGGGGGGGGGCATATAGGGTGGTAAATGGTATGAGTAGAGGGGGGTGCGAACTGCGGAGAAAACACCACGTGGTCGTGGGCCTGAAACCTAAAACAAATTTTTTCGGACCCCCCCTTGGCAGTAAAGCTCGGATGTCGGGGGGGGGGGGAGCTAACGTGGATCCTAGATATAGAAGCAGATGAAATGGATTATGGAGGGATGGGCGGTTTTTAAAGTGATATGACTTGATGGGTTGTTGAGTAGCGGAAGCTTTAATCAAAGTAAACACTTTAGATAGTATGGAAAATGTGCCAATATTCTGTTTATGTGCCCAAATGCTTTAGAGTTATGATAAAATGATTTAACCAATTTTTCCTTCTTATGCGCATAAATACATTTGAAAACCAAAATTAGGATAACCATTTTAATTCTTTTATAGCCTCAAAAACACTTCTACCTACCCATTGAATTTTATTTCTTTTGCTATACTAACATTTTTTCTTCTTTCTTCTAAGGGTGCATTTAGGCTAGCAAATCCACATCACTTTTTTTACTAAAAATATAATCTACTCTATTACTTATTTCTCCTATTGATTCAGATTAAGTAGTTGAATCAATTTCATTTTCTACGTAACTACTGATTTACCAAGATAAAATTGTTTGGAAAATATTTATTTTCTAACCTAATTGACAAAAATTCACAATTGTTCAATCATGAATAAGCTGTATGATTTGAAAAATTATCTAGTCATTGTGGTGTTTTTAAATAAGCTTCACACAAACGTATTTGATGATGACATAAAGAAAACTAATCTATCAGTAGTGTCATTTGAATTTGCAACACTTTTAGTATTATTTTTTCTATTTTTTCTTTTGTGGGGTTCTTATTTTTTTTTTTTCAACTTTTCTTTCTTTTTTGTCTTTTTGTCTTTATTCATTTTTTTTTATATACCCTCTTTTCATTTTCTTTTATATATAAGTTTTTTTGGAAATCATTTGCATATTGAAAAGTATTTACAATGTAAGATTACTGAAACAAAATACTCAATCACCTTTATTATTTATAATTTATAGGACCCTAACACTTAATATGGTGATCTCCTAAATATGTGTGCTGACCCATTTTCTAATGGTCCTAAGAATATAGGGTTTGAAAATAAACCTTAGTCAAATTTTTAAAGATCTAGGATGATGATTGAAAAGTATAGGGTCTATAAATAAATCCTAGTAATGGTAAAATTCTCTAGTATGTATGCTAATATGAATCTATATAACGTGTGCTGAGAATTTATAGATGGAAAATAGAGGGTTTACATCGAATCCTAGTGGAAGTTACTTATGATGTGTTTATTGAATTCTAGGATTTATATTAAACCCTAGAAGAAACTCTTTATCACATGTTTTGATAATTGATTTGAAATCCGGCATATGCATCTAAATCTAGTGAAAGCTGATCATGACAATGTTTGAGTTGTGGTTAATCTTGATTGACTCCTTTATGTGAAATCTAGGACTTGTATGAATCCCTAGTGGAAATTATAACATGTGAATTCTAAAGGTTGTAAGATATATTGTAGATCTATATTGGTTCTATGGTTTACTTAATGTTGTGTCAAGGTATATTATACCTTTGAAAGAAACATTGAAACCCCAGATAGAATGAAAGACATTGTAAACTAGTCTAGGTTTATGACAAAATTCCCTATCGAAATGTTGAAGAGTACATGTCTCTTATTTGGGTATCTGATATGTATAAAGTTGCAAATGATTCTATAACTCTAATATGGCTAACTTTATGCTTCTATAGTTTTGATTGTACTTTCTATCCAAAGTTGTGCAGGTACATCATGAATATGAGAAGGTAATAAGTATGATGAAAATGATGGAATCCATGAAATATTATCCAACACCTAAGAATAAGTTAAATATCCTTACATTAAGAGGAAGTCTGGATAGAATTTGACCTCCCTAGATTAAGAGGGAGTCTAGATAAAAAAAGAAATTGTTATGGTTCTCTGCTTCATTTGTCATGCACTAGATGAGGACTAACAGTCGTAAGTATTATTGAAGACTATGAGTAAGAATCATAGTCATGCTTCGAGAATATACTATGAAAATTTATGTTGCCACATGTAAAGTAGGAAGATGAATCTTCTCCTAATAGATTCTATTGATAGTCCTACTGGAGTTAGTTGAAGGGCAACATCGAAACCCCCCAAGTTTTTTTTTATTATATAGTTGAAATTATTAATGATTAGGGTTTGTGTTTTCACAGGTGAATCTCTCAAAGGACTTGAAAACATGTTGGTTACCAATTAGTTTGATTGGGAGAGATTGGTTTTCCTTGACATGTTGGATCAAGTTGTGATGAGGCTTTGTGAGTGAAGTATAGTATGGAAATTCATCAGGTTGACACTTTGTGTTGATGTTTGGTTGGGAGGGTAACATTGGGTGTATGTGCACCTAGTTCCTTGGGTTGATGGTTAGTAAGTATTCTTGATGGTACCTATAGCGGCTGAAATATTTAGTCCATATTAGTCCCACTTAGATAGATTTCCCTGGTTAGGAATGTAGTTCATGGCATTGCAGTGCCTAAACTGTTGAGTGACCAATCAATAGAGTTCCCTGGTCAGCAATCTAGTCCGAGAGATTTAAGTGTTTTCATAGTTGATATAGTTGAGATCTACCTTGTACTATTGAGTTATGAATACCTCCCTAGTTAAGAGGGAGTGTTGAAGAATGTAACTAGGTTCAGTCTTCATAAATTGTACTTGTCAATACTTATTGTACTTTTTAAAGGAGTAAAGAAAATAAATTTTTATTATAGATAAATGACTTATTAAAGCATGGGTTTCATGCTTGGGACATATTTATTTTAGGTCAAATTCCCAATTGTGGACTTCTAGGTTTTATTTTTTGTCTATAGGATTATTGTAGGTTTCGATTGATCCATATTGGCCTTTTGAATCATGCAAATAGGTCAAGTATTGAGTAAAATATGATTTATGGAGCCTCCACATCAAGTCGGCCTCAAATCCAGTAATTCGAACCCATCAGAAGGTTATATAGATATAGTGTTAGGTCCCTATATTACTAGTATAGTCCGTTATTATTGTTAGTGTAACCCCCTTATTATTATTATTCTTGTACCCCTATAACCCCAATATTTTTATTATTGTGCCCGTACATTATTATTGTTAGGTCGGCTAGGATTATATTGTGACCCCATGGACTCCTATATATAGGAGGTTTTGGTCATTTGTATCATCCAAGAATTATTAATTTATGTAATGTATTGGAGGGTTCCCCCTAAAAGTGGCTGACTTCTAAGTCGTTGATCTCTCTTTTCTTCTATTTTTGGAGCCGGTTTCATAACATTTGGTATCAGAGCTTTGGATTCTAGGGTTTCGCTACTCCAAACAGGTCATCGTGGTAGTTTCTGTATAAAAAAAATTCTACGAAGTTTCAGAAGCTGAAATTTTTTAGAGCGAAGCCGCAATCTCGAGGAACTTCCTGTACAAATTCAGATGTTGGTTCACAATATTTTCGAATATATGATCTATGGATGTTTAGGTTTTTTTAGGCTCCTGAATTTCATCTCAAAGAGGTGACCATGGGAAAATCGTCATAACTCTCTCTCTGTGTGTCAGATTGGAATTCTGTAAAAAGTGGCCACATGTACACAAACTGTAGTTTCCTGTCTATGACTTTCAGAGCTGAAGGAGGAAACAATGACATGTGGAACATCGTACAAGTTTTCTATATTGAACCTGTCCATAATTAAGTCATTGTGGGAGATTGAGCATAACTTTGTCTTGAAGAATCCAAATCAGGTCAGACCTGTGGCATTCGAAAGAAGATTTAAAGGGATACTACAGGACTAAATTTCAGATATTGAATGTCCTAAATCATAGAGATAATTCAGTTTCAATATCAAGCTGCTGAAAAGCAAGAAAAAGGTGTGTACTTTTTTTCGAATTGCATAAGTTTTGTTTGAAAAATTAGTTTGAATTGATTCCAAGGGCATATTGTAGAATAGATATTAGTATTGGCTTCTAAAATGCCCCCTAAAAATAATTCAACACCAATTAAGTCTTCAGAAGGCTCTAATATGACCCATGAAGACGAAGAACTACAACATGACCAAATTACAAGAGCAAGTGCACCAAATTTCTCTCTCACAAATATCAACAAAAAATGAAATGGAAGTTTTGAAGAAAAGCATGGAAGATAAGATGGATGGTTTGAAGAAAGGCATGGAAGCTGGCATGGAAGCTAAGATGGATGACATGGAAGCTAAGATCGATGAAAAAATGAAAGATAAGAATGATCTAAACGGACATGGAAGGTTTGAAAAGTTGATACAATAAATTTTCCTAATGGCGAAAAAAAGATAGTAGAGGAAACTCGTGATGAGAAAAAAATAAATGTTAATCGTGATTTCATATAAACTCTAATGTTGGATGGAAGAACCACCATATTCCAAAGATGGATATGAGAATATTATTAGCAGGATCCCATAACATGGATACTATAGATGGAGAAATATTTTGATCTCAATAATGTGCAAAACACACAAGGTATGCATTGCAACTTTACATTTAAAACAAAATACGTTTGTATGGTATCGATGGCTTTGCTCTCATAAAAAAAATGCCACTTGGTCAATTTTTATGGAGGGAATGATAGCGCATTATGAGGATACAAAGAGCAACACCTTCTTTAGCCAATTGATAAATCTCAAAAAAAAGGGTTCCGTGGTGGAGCACATTTAGGACTTCCAAAATTTAATATGAAGATAGCGATATTCCGGAGGAACACAAGATTGATGTCTTCATAGGGATTTTAAAGGATAACATCTGACATGAGGTTCGCGTTTGGGAACCTAATTCATTGGAGAAGGCATTCGGGTTGGCAAAGAAAAATGAATGTAATTGTGGTGACAAGGAAGCATACCGAGTCACATCTATAAGGATGGAAGTGTTCCTACTCCTAGACCTCCACAACCTACAAGTTTGACACCACAACAATTGGAAGAAAAAAGAGAAAAAGGGCTTTACTATAGTTGTGATAGAAAATACACTAAAGGTCATAAGTGTCTTTTGAGAAGAAATTATTTTACATAGATTGTGAAAGAGGAGGAAGAGAAAATGAACAAGAAGCTTCAAAGAGAAGAGGACCACACCAATAACCAACCCTAGAAGAAGAATAAATGGGCGACCACCATACCGTATAATCCCAGTGGCGGGAATTACCACTCCTCAAACTCTCCAAGATAGAAGGACATATCAAGAAGAAAAAGGTAATAGTGTTGATTGATTCGGGTAGTACCCATAATTTTATTCATTTGTAGGGTAGCCAGGAATTGAATTATTTCCTACACCCAACATAGAATGTCAAGTAGTGGTTTTTAATCTGGAGGAACTATAAATTTCTCTAGAAAATGTATAATATCAAGCTAACCATGGGGGAATATGTATTGAATAGTCCAATGCTTTCTATTCCAATGGGAGGTGTGATGTTGTACTAGGAGTACAATGGTTACAATATTTGGGAACGGTAGCTTTTAATTTTTCAGAAATTTTCTTGAATTTTTTTGGAAAAGGAAAAGAAGTCGAATTACGGGGTATAGTAGGGAAGAAATTTGGGAAAGATAATAAGCTCTAATGCCATGACAAAGATTTTGAATAAAGAACAATGAGGCGTAATTTCAAAATTATGCTCCTTGGAGACTTCCAACATCAAAATCTACAATTATTTCTCCATATCTCCAAAAATTCTTGGAGAATCATTCCAAGGTGTTTGAAACTCCCAAAGTACTCCCACATATTCATGTTCATGATTTTGGGAAGTTTCCCTCAAAACATCGAGGAGCCTTATAGATATCCTTATGTCCAAAAGAAAGAAATTGAACGTATGATTGCGAAAATGTTAGAGGCTCATACAATTCAACCTAGTCAAAGTTCTTTCTCTGCTCCGGTGAAGTATTGGTGCACAAGAGGGATGGATCATGGTGCATGTGTTCGGATTATAGGGAGATCAATAAGCTCACTATTAAAGATAAATTTCCCCATTCCCGCGATTGATGAATTATTAGATGAATTACATGGAGAAAATTATTTTACCAAGTTGGATCTTCGTTCGGGATATCATCAAATTAGAATGAAGGCTTGAAGATATTCGAAAACAACATTTCAAACTCATGAGGATCGTTATGAATTTTTGGTCATGCCTTTTGGCCTTACCAATGCACCTTATACATTTCAAGGGTTGATGAATTCAATTTTCAAACCCACCCTTAGAAAATTTGTGGTAGTATTTTTTGATGACATACTAATCTACGGCGGGTCTTGGAAGGATCATGTTCAACATATTGATAGGGTGCTCAAAGTATTGGACGAGAAACAAATTATATGCAAAAACAACCAAATGTTTCTTTGGAGTACACGAGGTGGAATATCTGGTTCATATTGTATCTCACGAGGGTTTTAAGGTAGACCCTAACAAAATTAAAGCCATTAAGGAATGGAAAGTCCCCACAACCATAAAGCGATTGCAAGGATTTCTCGGGTTAACGGGGTATTGTGCAAGTTTGTTAAGAATTGTGGGAGAATAGCAGCACCTCTAATAGAATTATTGAAGAAAGATGCATTTTCATGGATTCATGAATCAGCTAAGGCCTTTTAACATCTTAAATAGGCAATGTTCCTAGCACCGATCTTAGCTACGCCGAGACTTCACAAAACATTTATTGTGGAATGTGATGCCTCGGGAAATGGAATTGGTGTTGTTTTAATGCAAGAAGGAAGACCCATTGCTTTTGAGAAAGTCATCCAATAAAAGGAAAGTATTTACATAAAGCTATTTATGAGAAGGAAATGTGCTTAATACTACATGCACTAAAGAAATGGAGACCTTACCTAATGGGAAGACACTTGAGGAGTAAAAACTAATCATGATAGCCTTAAACACTTTTGGAACAAGAAGTCTACCTTCATAAGAGCGGCAAAAATGGGTCACAAAGATGTTGGGTTATGATTTTGAAATCATCTACAAAAAAAGGGAAGATAAATGTTGTTGCGAGATGCACTCTCAAGAAAGGATGAATAAGTGGAAGCATTTCTTTGTGCCAATTCTATCATCAACCAAATTGGTTAGCGGAAACGAGGATGAATGGAAGAAGGATGAAGAATTACGGACACTCATTCAAAAGTTGCGACAAGATCCTAGTACATGTGATACATTTAGTTGGAAAAATGATTCCTTAGGGTACACAAATCGCTTATATATATTTGCAAGAATTCCCAACTAAAAAAAAAAATCTTTGGAATTGCACACTTCTCCTTTAGAAGGACACTCGGGATTTTTAAAAACTTACCATGGGGTGAAGAAAGATTTTTTTTGGGATGGCCTTAAATATTATATTCAAAATTTGGTGGCGAATGTTTGGTTTGCACGGCAAAATAAAGTTGAGACAATTAAGACCACGGGTCTTCTACAACCTTTATCCATTCCAAGTCAACGTTGGGAGGAGATTTAAATGGATTTTATCACGGAGTTTACCTAAGTACGAAGGAAAAGAGTGTCATCATGGTGGTAGTTGATAGAATTACCAAGTATGCACACTTTTGTCCATTATCATCCATTTAAAGCAAGTACGATTGCTACGCATTTATGGAAACAATTAAAAAGCTACATGGAAACCCAAAGATTATTGTAAGTGGTAGAGATCCCATTTTTATTGGAAATTTTTGGATGGAATTATTTTCTTGTTTGGGTACTCAACTAGCTCATAGCTCATCTTATCATCCTCAATCTGATGGTCAAACGGATATAGTGAATACATGTTTGGAAGAGGATATATTCATTGTTTTGTATACGATAAGCAAACATAATGGGTCAAGTGGTTACCTCTCGGCTGAATGGTGGTATAACACTTCCTTCCACATCTTGCAGCGAAATGACCTCATTTATGGCACTTTATGGATATCATCCTTGTCCATCACATCTTATTTAAGAGAAAATTCTAAGGTTCAAGCGATTGGAATATCACATCAACAATCAACAAGAAAGTTCTCCAACTCTTAAAGGATAACCTAAACTTGGCACAAAATCGAATGAAACAACGGGCAGGACCAACATCGCAGCGATAGAATTTTTGATATAGGAGTTTGGGTATTTTTATGGCTACAACCATAAAAATAATGTTCCTCAAGCAAGCTAAGAAGGATAATAAATTATCGCCAAAGTATGGTCCTTACAAGGTTTTGCAAAAGATTGGTATTATGTCATACAAAAATTGGAGCTTCCTGCTTCTTCGCGAGTGCATCCGGTGTTCCACGTTTCATGCTTAAAAGAAGGTTATAGGGGACAAACTTCCGGTTAGAAACAATATTTCCCGAACTTGATGAGGAAGGAAAAATCATATTGGAACACGAAGCGATCACGAAACAACAACTCGATAGCTACGAAATTGATCAATTTCAGAGTATCTCATCAAATCGAAGAACTTACCCACTAAAGATTCTACACATGGGAGGATGAGAATTTTATATAGAAGCATCCATATCTACTCAAGCATTGAGGACAACACTTTTGAAGTAGAGGGGCATGTTGGGTCCTATTCTGAAGCCTTAGTCCCTTATTGTTAGTGTAACCCCCTTGTTGTTATTGTTGTACCTTTTGTAACCCCAATATTGTTATTATTGTGCCCTTACATTAGTATTGTTGGGTTGGCTAGGATTATATTGTGACCTCATGGACTCCTATATATAGAAGGAGGTTTGGTCATTTGTATCATCCAAGAATTATGTAATGTATTGGAAGTTTCCCCCTCAAATTCACTAATTTCTAAGTCGTTGATCTCTCTTTCCTTCTATTTTTTGGAGTCGGTTTCATAACATATAGGTAGATCAAATTCAGTTGGAGACATCTCATTGCAACACAAAAAATTGATTTCGTAGTTGCAACAAGGAGAAATTGCGAAATGAAGGAGAATGAATTTCTGGATTTAGTTTTGGGCCTGCCCATAGAGTTTAAGAAAATACAACTTTTGGAACAAATCTCTACGCATTTCAAGCTATATTTTGGGAGATCGAAGTTCTCAAATTTTTACGGCAACATTTGATGCATCACTTGCTACCAAGGTGCTAGCACAGAGATGACGAAGTCAAAGTTTTTTGTGTTGAATGTTCTACTTGAAGAATTTGTGTTGGGCCTAAATCAAAGTCTTTGGAGCTATGCTCGAAGTATCTACTTTTAGATTAAAATCTCAAGAAGTAAGGTTGAATTTCCCGGTCATCATAGTGTTGTTCTTTTGTTGTTCTTTATAGGATTCGATGAGATCACAAAGGAAGGCTGACTTGATGTGGAGGAAGTTTGGGTCAAGGTCTAGAGTCTCAAGAATCACTATTGAAGGAAGAATTGCGATTGGGTTTTCCCCTCGGGGGGCTTTTTCCCCTAGTTATTGGCCTACATCCAGTGCCCTTTGATCTACGTGTATTTTCTTTGATATTTCCTTGATGAACCAATAGAAAAAAATATAAGAACGTAATAATAACTAAAGAATATCACAATTAAATAATGAAGAACAAGAGGATATTTACGCCTTTACGATTCTCTAACACAACTAGATAGTCTAGAATATCACATATCGATAGATTTTGACGGAGGCATGGTGATAGATTAGGTAATCACGGGAGTAGTACATCCTTAGGACGCAACTTATTAGTTTTCACAATAGGTATATTTTCTTTCACATGTGGTTGTTTTCTCTCAAGTTTAAAAGTTCTTTCTAGAAATACAACTAAGCGAGTCGGACGAGAGGGAAAAATTATATAGCAATGAGTATAAATTTAATTTCACATCAAAATACGATATCCAACTCAACAAATTGAGATAGGGTATGCCGAGGGTATGAATGAAATAGGGTATTAATTATTTTAATGATGTTTTCGGGGGAAAAAATAACCGTCAAATATACATTTTATAAATTTCAAGACACATCACAAAAAATGTTTATCTAAATCTTTTAAACATATTTAATGAGTAAAATGGCCTCTAACGAGAATTTTCCCCATCAAATTCCAACTACGCATTGAACCCAATGTGGGGTATTTAGACTTTTCAGCTAATGAATCAACCAATGCTCTCTCAACGAACTTCAACATGTAAACACATACTAAATTTAACCTTTCCAAATATAAAACTAAACTAGAACTAACACTTACTTGACTCAAATTAACTCACATTGTAACATAATGGCAAAGGAGAAAGGTTGAGAGTTCAATTACAGAGTTCGTTTCTTAGACTTCGCCTAAATCTTGGTTTAGGTTATCTCCCTAGGATCTTCACATAGAAATAAATGGTTGAATGAAGTGTAATTTTTCTTCCAGCCACTTGAATAAATTCTTGAGTTTCTAATTGGTCCAAGCTCTATCAAAGTGTGGGACGGTTTCGGTGGATTCCTTAAAATTCGGGATGATTTTAGTGGATTGCATGAGTTTGAAAATCATAAGGGTATGAAAATTACATGACCAATGAAATTTTGTGCTATGTTAGAAGGGCATCGAAGTGGACCATATAAAACAATATCTTGGAGAAATCCAACAAGATTATGGGTTATTTAGATGCATGAATAGTGTTAAGTGTTCTTCAAGGGTAAACTTGAATTACATGGAGAGATCCTTTCGAATTCAACTTGAGCATCGAGTATGTTAGTCATCGGTATTTTTCACTTGTTGGTGATGACTAGTTATGTGACCAAGTTTTCTAACGGTACAGTCTAAAAAATTGTCAAATTTTCCGAAATTTGGAAAACACCCATAAAATTTTTTTCCACTCTACCTTTTCAATCTGCCTATGACAAGATGAAACCTCATTATCAAACCTATATAGCCTCAGCCATACTAGCTTGTCCATCAGCTCCAAAGAAAACAATCCAAATATGTTTAAAGAAGTCTCCCCTAAGTTAGGTAGTGGCACTTTAGGCATTCCTCCCTTGGCAAACTATCCTAAGCCAAAGAACCTCTATTTGCTATAGACAGTCTATGAGACCTTCCCCATTCTGCAAATAAAGTTGGTTACACCCCTAAGTCACGCCACTAACAAGCCCTAAAGTCTCGGCAATGCACATGCCTAGGTCGAAGCTAATATTAGGTGGTTTTATAGTGTTTCAATGGATCTTTCGAAGCGAGAAGTGTACTAGCATCCCGAGAAGATAGTATTTGGCTCAACATGAGAAGACAAGCTGCTCAGCGGAGATTTTGAGCACAGGATGAAGCCTACGGGACGGAGAGTTGTCTCATTAAGCTCCTGCCAATCTGGAGTCAAAGGTTAGTAAATTATGAATGAAAAGAAGTGCTTTGCAAAAAACTAGCCAAACTTCTTGATGTCTAAAGAAGCATAGAGACATTTGAAAATAAGAATTACATGTCTCGGAGAAGTGCTCATCTTAACTATTATCAATTTGTCTTTCTTCATTTTCTCAAGCATGAAAAGGCGAGTGAAAGGAAAAATAACAATGTTAAGGTGATGAAATGGCATCAACGAAAACAGCTCCTTCATCATAAACGAGAGGGTTTGAGAACAGAAAAAGCCTCCTTCATCTATAAGTAGAGGTTGAGAATGAAACCTCCTTCATATATAGCGAGAGGGCAAGGATAAAAGTTTGATTTTAAGAATTGCATTGGTATGAGGCAATTTTTGAGTCTAGGTGGAAGAAAATTGAAGGTTTTACGAATAAAATGATGTTAAAGGCGAGAGGCAAAGTAGTGGGCTTTTAAAATTGGTTTGCATGAGTTTCACTATTATTTTAATTACAAGGTGAAGCTAATGGGTTGATCATCAATGAAGAAATATTATTAAGCGGATATTGGGAGTCAAGCAGTCTTGGTCTCAAACTAACCTGTCCATCATGTATAAGGGAGACCACTATCGGTATGTTCACCAAACATTCTTCATTGGTTGAACGAGAGGTTGAGAAAGGAAACCGAGACATTTGTCAAAGTAGGCCTTACCTTCATCTACATAAGCATAGGGCCGGAGCATTGATTAATTTTGGGGTTCTCAACAGTAGAGACAAATTGTAAGAACGGTAGGGAACGGAGTTGAAGGATTACGAGAACGGAGCAATGATGTAAAAAACAAAGGAAAGCATGAGTACTATAACTATCAAAGAAGGTAGAGCTTATCTCCTATCAAATATTTCTTTCAAAGGCGATCTGGAGCCAAAAATGAACAAACCTTGTGAGGGATGTAATTTCCTTAAAAATTACAAAGATCCATCTCCTTGATAAACGAGGCTTGACATTTAGTCTTTGTTCCTTTAACAAAACGAGTTGAAAGTAGTTGAAATCAGCTAGGCTATGCACAAGCCAAAAAGTGATAATTTCTTTTCAAGGTTCTTTTCTTCCTGTTCATAAAGAAATTTCATTCAATAACTCATCATAGTGGAAAAAAAGGAAATTTGAGCTTAGTTTTCCAAAAAGAGGCATTGCAACTAAACACATAGGTTCATAAATGTGCGAGAAGGATTATGGCATGTGTTTCGGGTTACCGGAACAACATTCAAAGCCAGTAATGCATGCCAACGTACAAATGAAGGCATTTTCGTTATGAAAATAGGTCAAAGGTACCTTGCTGTTGCATTTTTGGAGTAAAGGAGATGTTTTTTAAAGAATTTCCCTTTTGATGAATAGATGATGGTAAAGCCCGGGTGAATGCAAGCTGAGTTTTTGCACCCACAGTCAAAGAGAAGCTCAAAAGCACCTAACGGTTCAATCAACTTCATAGTGAGAATTATCACCTTTAAAGCGGTAGGAGAAAAAAGCTGTCAATCAAGTTTTAAAGAGATAAGTCATCTCCTTTCAAAATGGAAAAAGATGCTTCACAACTCATTGGTATGTTTTTTGGCTTGATTTTTCCTTTGAAAATATCATTAAAAAGGTCAATAGTGGCGAGTTTCATTTTTAATAAAGCATAGTAAAAATGCGATCAGAGGAGATTTACGAGTTCTGAACAAGGCCTCTTCACTTAAACAAAAGTCATCACTATGTTACCTTTTCAAAGTCAAACTCCACACTTTGTCAAAAGATTGGTGCAAAGAGTCTTTATAGGTTCTAAGTGATGAAAATCACAAAGACAAGTGCTTCATGTTCTGTTTCAACCCAAAATTCTTTCAAATGGTTTTTAAAACCTTCACCAAGCAAACGTGAAAAGGACTTTGACTTTTTACGCTTTCAAAAGAAGTTAAAGGGACCGTTACAAACTCATTTTGAAATTTTCAAAGCGCAAACAAAGCCTCCCCTTGGCTGTTCCTTTGGACCGAAGATAGTTTTTGAGCAAGTTCACGAGTTTTCGGGCTTTTTGAAGTTTTGCGCGTCGCGCACAGGAGAAATGTGCGATGTGTTCGGAGAATTTTTACAAAGGAGTTGTATTGTTCTTGTGATCTTTTGTAGGTGCGGTCTGGCTTGCACAGTGAGCCCGACACCCTGTCTATTGTGTGGCACCTTCCCCTTTTTCAATGTGCCGTGCGTGTTTCAACATTCAAAATGCCTCCAAAGGGTCCACGAAGCTGCTCAACCCTTCAAGAAAAGACCACCATCCATTTTTGAGGTATTTCTATTTGCCTCCCTAGTATAATCAAGTTGCTAAATGAGAGATCGTTGCCATGTTTTCAAAACTAAATGGTGATCGAATAGAGAAGGTCTTTCTATAAATCAAAGTGATTTCTTAAATATTTTGAAGAATTTTTTTACGGTGGGAGGCTAGTGGAGTGTTCATTAGTTTCAAAGAGCCTAGAGCTACCCTCAATCTTTGTGATAAAACCATAACCTCTATCAGAAAATGTAGTGGTGAAAACGGTGGTAAGAGGTTGAATTTTTGTTGAAAATCCGAGGCTGTTGTGGCTATGATTGCCCAAGGTTGACATAGTGATAATGGTGTGTTTATGGTGATGTCGAAAAGGCCTAAGCGCATAATATAGTGCTAAAAGCATAAACCTACAAGTAAAAATATACACGGTAGTAGAGGTTTGTCAAATTGTTGGAGGTTCCCTAAGCGTATTGATAGGCAAAATACTTCTGTCGGTAGCGTATGGTGAAAACATTGTTAGGAGGTAAAGCGGTGGTTTTAATGAAAGCACGGTGATGGTGAGGTGACATAAATGAGCCTATGTTAGGCATTAGTCTTAGTTCGATTGCCTTGTCACCTTGAGGAGAGTGTCTCCTTTTGAATAAATGAAACGGTGAGATTATTCTTTGCCTTATTTTGGTCCCATAAAACAAATTGTGGTGAAAAATCTTTAACTCGGTCTAAAGGTGTTTTCTCTAACTATGTGTGAGAAATAGTGAATACCAAGGAGGGTGCTTTTGATTGAAAGCGAGTGTTTTATACTCTGTCTAAATACAAAGAGTTTGTCTTGTTTTTATCAAAACATAAAGGATCTTTGTAAACATACCCCGGCCATGATAATGTTTTCACTATGTGTGCTTGTTATTTTTTATAACTTTGGTTGATTGGCATACAAAGGGAGACGGGGCAGTGTTTTGGAAGGAGCGAGAGGTTTTTTTCTTAAAGAATCATTTCACATAGCATTTGAAGATATCTTCCTTGGTCAAACGGTGGCTAACAAAGAAGACAAAGTTTTGTTTGAAAGCATTTTAAAAACCATTTTGAGGCGACTTGGTGTTGAAGAAAGCATTCAAAACAAGATGCCTCCTAGGCGAGATAGTAGGAGTGGTTATACAGAGATTTGAGCCTATTTCCATGAAGAAGTGAATGCCCACCCATCAGTCTTATTCAATTTCCATGAGGTTGGGTGTTTAGATCAAAGATGATAAAAGAGAGATTTTCCTTTGGACACATCTTTGCGCTTTGGAGGTTTCAAGACAAGTATCAATCGGTGTGCCTTGACTTCAAATTATCTCCAAGGTCCATCTCCAAGGCCACTAAAATCCCTTATATTGGGGAGAAGTGGTTTAAATAAACTCATTTGGATTCAGAAGATTGACAAGTCTCTTTCTCAGCTCCCAGCATGTAGATCTGTGTCCTCTATTTTCCCCTTTTCTCTCATATCTTTTGACTGGGCCTACGCCCCCTCATGAAGATCATCATGAAATACTACTTTCTAGAGGAAGCATTCTTAGCTCATGCCTACCATTCGATCGCTTCATGCATTTCACAAGGCTGTTGCTAAATCTTTCCTTATTTTACGCGGGGAGAATTGAGAATGGCTCTACCTGCTCGTAATAGCTCTTCACAAGAACAGCTCACTCTTCCATCACTTTCATCAAGTCACTGTTCTTCATCACTTGAAAAGATGAGGTCTCTTGGGATACTTTCTATCACCCATCTAGATTTCCCGCCCACTCTGCTCCCTCCAATTCACATCTCCCCTTCGCAGCCCCCACCACCATCCTTCGCCTTTCTTCTCGGCAGAGTGTACTCAGCCAAAAAAGCTCAAGTTTACGATAGAACAAGCAAAGGAGATCAAGGCTGAGTGAGATCATGACCAGTGAGCAGAAGAAGGACATGACAGGAAGATGAAAGGGATGATGAGCAATAACAAGGATGAAGAAGAAAGTGTCAACAACAAAGATAACAAAGGATATTTAATATAAGAGTGCCAGGTACCATCAGGAGCAAGATAAGCAAAGGAATACAAAGGAAAGCATGAACCGGAAGTAAAGGTGATGAATAAAGCAACAAAAGATGCTGGAATGTGGCAGCCAAAAGATGATAAGCACAAGAGCCACAACAGATGAGATAGCAGCCAGCACCTTCAGGATGAAGAACAACAGCCTTCCTCAAGAGGAATAGAAACCTCAAGAAGAAGAGGGCAACAGGATAAAAAGTTAAAAGGACATTGAGGAGGACAACCTCAAAGGAAGTGTAAAAGGACAAACACAGCACCATAAAGAACTCCAAGACAATGGAAAAGGTGAGGGAAAAGTGACAAGGTAAAGAGCCCATGAGCACATGTGCCAGCCGTCTTCAGGCAAGGGCCATGCTCTTCTCTCGAAAGTCGCGCAAGCTCAACAACAAAGAAAAAGGGTGCTTGTGAGTTGTAACTCCAAATGCAGCTGTGGCCTCTCAAAGCAAGGGAAAATTGTCTAAGAATCCCATGTGGTTGAATTACCCAAGAGGAAGAGTACTAGAAGAGCCACTCAAAGCAAAGGGAAAGACAAGGAAGAAAGAAATCAAGAACAGAAAGGGAATTGGAGCATCATCCAACCAAAGTGATGATAGTGATAATGAAGCTCAGATCCTAGAAAATCTCTTGATCCATAGAGCAAATCCAAATTGATGCGTCTTCGAGGCTAATCTTCATAGAGCTAGAACTTCAATCACTTTGCAAGTCCAAAATAAGCAAAATGAGTGTCCATATGGTCGTACATGAGACACGTGCCATCCGATACAAAAAAGGAGTTTCCAAACACAGTATTGGAGAACTCATGGTGAGGTGCCTTAGGAAATTGAAGGTGAAGATCAAAATTTCAGGCGAAAGAGGCCAAGAACCATGGGGCTAAAAAGGTCTTTGAGAAACAAAATGAAGAAGAAGATGCCCTTGGTCCAATCTACCTCTCACCGCATTGTTTGAATAAGAGATAGAGAACAACTGTGAAGCAGCGGGCTTGAGAGAGTTAAATGTGATCACTGAGAAGAAGTTGAAAAGGAAAACAGGACTTGACCTTCAACAGAGGTTGACCCCATCGAAAGCAACCGCCTTGTCCGACTGGTTGAAGGTCGCTCAAGAAAAACTCAAGGGAGGCGAAAGGGAAATGCCCAACAAAAAAATTGAGGAAAGACACCCCAAGAATCCAACAACCTGCCTCCCGCTCTCACAAATATGTCATAAAAACCCCGGAGGGTCATGCTCACCAATTTTGGGAAGAATTTCGACATATTTTTGGTTTTTTGTCACGTTTTTTGGTCGCAACCGCGGCAATCACGATTTCAGTTTGGGACATCATAAAAGGATGAAAATGGTATCATTGGATGCCATAATTTTAGGCACATACCGTGATTTTCGCAATTGAATACTTTTCGTGCCCTCAAAATGTGAAAAAACACTCGCTTTTTCTACACTGCCCCGTTTATCAAAGAAGGCTTATTTTTTTGGCTTTGCTACTGTGCCTATTTTTTGAGGACTTCGTGATCACCAGAGAAAATATTTTCAAAAATTAGACACTGTGAGATTTCAAATGCAGCTATCCAACGAGCTATCATGAGCCTCGTTTGACAATCGTGAAGGCTCTAAAGGTTGCTGCAAGCTTGCTGGACCTTCTCACGATGTATTTTTGGAGTATTTTTTTAGAAATTGAACCTTCTTTAAAATTGACTTTGTGTGCGTTTAGCTATTTTTGTACATGATGTTGGCGTAAAAGTCAATTTATTTCCTTTTTTAGCATTTTTGAGATATTTTGTCAGATATTTTGTGCCTGCCTTGCAAAGCTCGAAGGACAAAATGGAGATATTTTATTAGCCAATGAGATTGCAAGTTGAACTAAGAGGTTTTCCTCACTTTGGCCTATATATTCCAAAGCCTTTTCATTGTAAACAAGGCTGAACTTAATGAATAGAAGCAATATATGGTCATATAAGCTTTAAATAGCTACTTGTCTCATGTTTTTTGATGTCTCTTGGATGTTCTTGAGATGATGAAAGAGGATTGTCATGATCTAAGACTTGGTAGAATGGTATAGTGTTCTCTCTTATTTTGTTTTGGGGTTTTCATTCATAAATCCATGTTCTTACTCGCTATAGGACAAAGAAAGAGAAAAAAATTTGAGACAAAAGTTCCTTGAGTAACTCCCCAAATTCTCGTTTCTCTTACAGTTTCATGTTTTTCTTCATTCTTAGTCACATTAAAAAATTCTTAATTTCTCTTTAATAACTTAAGAATATTGTTTTCTTGTTTCCATTCAAGGGTTTTATGCATGTTAAGTATGATTTACTAAACATGTCTTCGTTTACCATGATGTTTTCAGCTCCATCTATGAAACTTTCCTTTGACCGATTAGACTTGCTTACTTGTTGAACCAAGGAGGTCTTGTTCGATTTTGCCTCGTCTAAGACTATGCAATCTTGTTTTCAAAGTGCTTAATGTTTTGAAGTACCGTGTTTGTATGCCTCCGCATAGTGATTTGGAGTTGCTTGTTTATTCATGTATTTCCTCAAAGTCTCCATAGCCATTTCCAAATTTAGAGATAAGTATTTCCCCATATGGCTTGAACGTTTATTTCTATGTACTCTAGATTAGCTTAAAGTTACATTTTTTATGATTAATGGTTTGCCTACCATGTTTATGTCGCATATTAAACTATTTTGTGTTGAAATCCTTTGTTATTCAAACTTGATGTCCATCTTTAATCCATTTTTCCCAAAGATCCATTTACCTCAATCAAATCGGTCTTCAACAACATTGTATCACCATCTCGAAAGCTTCTTGACCTTTTCGACCCCACAGCTCAGCTTGATCCGACATCTTTACCTATCTTATGTTCTTGATTAGTTCATCCCTCACAACCTAAAAACCAAACCAAAAACCCATTTACAACTAGCCTAAAATCGGAACACAATAAGCAAACACACAAATATCCCTTTACACAACAGAGGTGAGCCTTCCCAGTCCAGAAGGCTAGGTCCCAGGCTCCAAAGATCGAAGTTTGATATTACATCGTCATTTACGTTAATCAACCAAATCACGGGACCTCAATGTATAGCATTCATTTTTCATGGTTTTTAACGGGTCACGAGGATAAATAAATTAGGTATATGTACAACAAACATATTTTCTATTAACGTATAAATTCCATTAGAATTTATAATATACACTTGAGCCACGCATGTGTCAACAATTCCCAGTACAACCACTTTAATAAATGTGATTGATATACACAATGCATGCTTAACTTAACATATGCTATATTATAAATATACATGCTAAATTAATATGTTAATAATAACATTAATATTGATAATAACCAAAATTTAAATGTAACTAAATTATTATTAATATTAATATAAATATAATAATAATAATAATAATCTTAATGTATTAATTTTAATATTAATATGGTTAATATATTAAACCAATATTATAAATTTAATATGCTAAAATAGTATATTTAATACTTAAATTAATATACTAATTATTATTATTAATAATAGTTAATTATATTTATTAATATAAATATTAAGTTAAATAATTAATTAATGTTTATATTTATGAATATAAATATTGTTAATTTTTTTAAATAATAAATAATTCATTTAATCATTAAATAGTTAATAATTAAATTAAACCAAGGAAGCTCAGGAATACCGTAATTCCAAGGCTGACCATGGTTCTCATAATGTAATGTTGACCATGAGACAATGTGACCACGTTTACCGACCATGGTTCACCATGCCCGATTATATTGAGACAATCTTTGTCGAAATGCGATATTCGTACCATGGTCAATTGGGTGTTGACCATGTCAAGGTGATTAACCATGGCTTCATCAGAACCCAAGGGAATAATAAACTCAATGGATTAATACTAAAATCCCAAGGGATTATGTGAACCCCAAGAATAATATTAAACTCAAGGGACTACTATTAACTATATCAAGTCCTTATTAATAATTAAATATAAATAAATAATTCATTAATTATTAGTAATTAATTCAAAATTAATTAAACATTAAGATAAATAACCTAACATAATTAAACCCTAGATAAATATTATGTTTCAAGCTATATAAACGTATAGATAAATATTATAAACCCCAAAACAAAAATTGTTGACTACTAATGATGATGGTTGATTTTCATTGCCGAATAATCTTAATATAATGTGCTATTGGACTGCGTATTAATAAACCCAATGAATTTATATTATAAAGCCAAGGGATTTATACTAAACACTAGGAATAATATTATATACCCCAGTATCAATATTATTATACCCTAGAATCAAAACTAGATTTTTGTTTTTTTCTATATACATCAGATTCTATTATATAATAAGGTATGTCATGAGGTACAATCCACCGGTACCGAGATTTCAAAGCTGTTAACCCCATGGGAAAGACATAATTCAAAAAACAAACAATGCCCCCTTGGGGAAAACCGTAAAATAAAGTGCCCACGAGAGCATAGAAAGAGTTTCTTATGGGGAAACCAACTTTAAACAGAAAAATCCATAGCTAAGTTTGTCGTGGAAAAATGTAAATAGACATAGAGATCACAGTTAGGAAAATCGGGAGAAAGAGGAACCATGGTGCTAGACGGTTTCCGTCCTTTCGTATCCGAATCTACTAAGGAGGTCGTTTTCCACTATGGCATTCATATTTTGAGGGGTCATCTTCTTCGAGAGTTGTGGTCCACTGCATGGAGGTGGAATGAGCCCCCAAATTTATTACCTGTCCAATTGCAGCACCCTAGGAGTCATACTCCACCGTCGTACGATTCCATGCGTTTGACGGAAGAGCCACCATTTTCCTTAGTTTTCGTGATAAGAATGTGATAGAGTTGATTTACAAAACCTTTTCCGGGACCCTAGCCGTAATGGGGTGGCCGAGCTCATAATTCGAAGTGAGAAATGGCATGAGAGGAGTTGAGGTCAAGGAACTCGGTGCCCACACAATGAGAAATCCATAGAGTGTTCGGACCATGGTGGAAATGGGAGGCGAGAGGGCGGGACTCTAATTATACCCCCACAACAATGCATTTATGTATGGCAGGGGCGCGGAGTCAGAAAAATTATGATAATGCAAAAGAGTAAGTGATGAACAGAGGGAGACATGAATAGAGAGGCAATATAAACAGGGGAGCGACCGAGCGAAGGGCGACTAAATAACAGTGAGGTAGGAGGGTAGGCAAACATCAACAAAGTGAGAGTGTGAATTTTCGTGAGAAAAATGGACAGAGAGACATAGGGAAATTTCTTTGAGGTGACGTTGCCATTGCCCATAAATGCCGTGTGCTCGACAAGACGAACACATGTGAGTGAATACACCCTGTGTGAAACTGAATACCGAAGTAAGAGCGTTAGGTCGGTGGGACCAATATATGGCCGTGTAGGGCTCCACATCCGGGCTGGGCGGTGTTGCTTTGCGATGCAGGACAACTACTTGACGTTGGAGAGCCCATGCTTACCTAGCCGGGCACTGGCGTGTTACCTCCGTATCCGAGTGATGTGAAATCCTTATCTTAATAAACCAAAGTGGGGATTGACATTATAAACCCAAGGCACTACAAAACCCAATCAATTAATATTGTAAACCCAAGTTATATAAATCCTTAAATAAATATTATAAACCCTAAAAAAACATGTATGACGATGGATGCATTTATGCTTGATTTTCATATTCCGTGAAATCATTTTCACAATGTTGTATTCAACCATGATTGACCATGATCAATTTTCATATTGAGACAATCTTTCTCAAAATGCGACATTGAACCTCGGGTCGAATTATGGTTGACCATGATTTATGATGTATGATTTTCATATTGAGACAATCTATGTAAAAATACGACGTTGGACCCAAATATTAACCATGGTTGTCACAATGTGACGTTAGACTAAGAGAAAATTTTTGGCATACTTCTGTGACCATGGTTATTCTATCTTCATGGCTGATTTTAATATTGAGACAATCTTTATTGAAATGTGACATTTGATGATGGTTGCCATATTTGGTTATGATTGACCATGTTTGACTATGAACCCATGAAAATAATAAACCAAGGAGTAATACTAAACCCCATGGACAGAACCTAAGCGAATAATATTAAACCCAAGTGACAAATATTACAAACCTAAGAATATAAACCTCAGTATTAATATTTTAAACACTAAAATAAACATGTTGACTATGATTGACCATGGTTGGCTATTACTGACCATGGCTTCATCATGATTGATAATATAAATCCAAGTGATTTTTATTATAAACCCAAGGAAAAATAAACCCAAGAGATTAATACCAAACCCCAAGGATTAAGTGAACCAAGGAATATTATTAAGCTCAGTGAACTAATATTATAAACTCAATGTATATGAACCTGGCGGGATTAATAAACCCAATGTAACTTCTATAATGGTTCAAAAAATAAGTGGTTCCAAACTACATCCACCATGGCACAAAAAAGTACACAGAAAAACTAGGTTTATATTAAATTTTCCATCAACATGAATAGAGCATATAAATACATGTAGAAAAATACTTAATCATATAATTAAAAAATAATTAGGTTTCATGTAAAACACATAAGCATAAGAATAATTAGCACAACACATAAGCAAGAAAGCTTTATCCCGAGAAAGAAGAGTTGGGATCGGCTACAATCCTCTCCATGTTCCGCCCCAACCACAGACTTCCAGGTTCAAGCTCAACCACTACGCGGCCTCCTAGAAAGGGACAAACTCAAAGGAAATAGTCACAAAACCGATACAAAAACTTAGTGCAGTCCAAGGTGTCAATCCAACAAACATGTTGCTCCTTATGGCTCTGTGCACCATCTAAGCTAGTTTCAAGGTTCCAACCCAAATACAAGCAAGAACATGGATGTGTGAATCCCTCCCCGGCCAATAAATTGACATCTAAGTTCATTGAAACACCATGAATTAGGCTACAATAAGGCTAACACACCTCAAAGTATCATTTTTATAGCATTATTTATCACTTATATACTTGATGATTCTATGTACTGACTATGGGTAAAACCTTTAGACTTGGTCAATTCTTTAAAAAACATATTTAATTCTGGTACCATGATTTTCCCATAATTTTTATTTAAGATGGTTCACAGAGTTCAACGACATGCAATGAAGTTACTAAAAAATACAAAATCTTCATTTATCAAGTGAGGTTTACAGTGTTTTGTTTTAGAACATTCTTCTGTCAACGTAACTGTATACAAAACCATTTTCAATCGAAAAATTGATTTGAGGAAGTATAAATACACCTCATTTGGTATGTCCCACGGGAGGAGAGAACATATTGATACTATAGCTTGTTATATCCCATATCAATTTACCTTTCCTATGCCTCCTACACTTCCTGTGCCTAGGAAACTCTTGTTTCTTAGGATGATCACTCCCCTCCTTATGTGACATCCTTTTCAGGCACTTTATAGAAGAAGATTGTTGAGGTTTGAGTTTCGATGAACTTTAGGATGGTTTCGGCTGTGGAGTTTGGCCGATTTCAGTCATATATCGAATTTATTTTTACATACGCTTATGTGGTGCTGAAGCTTTGCCTCTGTCTCCTTGTCATGTTCTTATATGTGTCATATAAATTTTAATGATTCTGTAATTTATTATTTCATGAATCATTTATGAGTTTATATGATCTAACATACTAAAATTTAGGGATATATATGTTGTACAACAATTATATGTGTTTTGTCTTGAGTGAGTTGTAGGTTTGAAGCACGAAGAGTAGCAGAGGGAGCTACCTTTATAGATCGACCTCAAATGTGGGACATATGGGTAAGCAATACCTAGCTCCTGCTTTCTGCTTACACATTAGATTTGTACGGAGGTTTTCGGTGATGCTGCCTTGTAGTTTCATTAGGTCCCTCAACTCGACCTTAGGTGGATTTTTAATGTATCTGGCAACCTATCAGATTACATCCACATGTAGTTCCCATTTTGGGTTGTTTTTCTTTTGATTTTGGGTTCTCTCGACCGATTTGAACATTCTCTACCTTTCAGCCTTTGTTGGTTCTTTTTCCTCCATCTAGGTAGAAGCCCTTATCTTTGGGACTGTGCTTGGATTTTTGTTTTTCATTATTTTCATTTCTATACACTAATTTTTGTGTACACAATTGTGTATAAATCTATTTTCTATCTAAAGGAACCGCACATGCTGGCCAATTTTTCTTTTAGACACACAACAGACATACATGCGTGCTGCACACAAAGGATCCGCATATGGCTGAAGAATTTGAAAACTACGGAGGTCCCTTAAGTCTTTCTTCATACTTTTGGTCACCCCGTAAAACCTCCCACATGTCCTGATAGTGTTTTTTCTTGCTCGTTGTCGCCTTTCTCTTTTCTTTCGGAAACCCAGCTAACCCTGGTTTTGCCTTTCCGCAGTTTTCAGCTAGGTCATACACCAAGACTTTCTTATGTAGTTCTGGGTTGTTCGACATTTCAAAATAGTGAGTTTATTTATGTTTTTCTTCATGCTTCCATTGTTCATTGCTTCACTTTCTTGGTTTTTTGGCTTGTTGGCTTTCTTGGTTTTCTTGTTTCTTGAGATCAAATTTTCCGGTGAATCTTGAAGTTGTATTTCTTGATTTATTGAAGTAGTTTTTTTGATGAAAGTTTCATATTGATGTTTCAAATCTTTTTATTGAGTTAATTACTTCATTCTTTCTTAGAGTCTAGCTATGAATTGACAGAAGTTGGCTATGAATTTCAAGTTGTTTGTTGGCTCTGTTTTCTGATTTGAGACCTTTGGTAGTTTTGAGCTTTTCGGAATTTTTGTTTTCATTTAAAAATTTAAAGGCTCAAAAAACATTTTTGTTTTCTCGTTGCTTTTGCATTTGCTTTTCATTTTCATGGCGCTTAACTCTCGGGAGAGCAATTTGCTAGTTTCTTATTTTGGTCTAGTTGCTTGGTTTTGAGAGAAGCTTTGTGTTGGTTTGGTTCTTCTATATCAAGTTTTTTTTGGCATCTCTTTGTGCAAATAGTTCTTTGGGCTTGTCTTTGTTTTGAAAAAGAGATCGTATCATCTTATTGAAAAACCTATTTGTTTCCCTCGTGAGTATTCCTAGAATTTTCATTTGCATTGGTAGTTTGCATTAGTTGCATCATGGCTATCATAGTATTTTTTTTGATAGCTTTATGTGTGCACTTGATAATTGGAAAAGAAACAAAAAAATTTATCGTTTTGTAGTTGTTTCGTAGAACCCAAGTAGAAATATCTTTCATCGAAGAAAAAGTTGCATATTATGTGCAGAAAGTTTCCTTGCTGATTTTCTGCATCAAAACACCATGGGTTGGATTCTATGACTACCCTTTACTTTCAAAAAGAAAACCATTAAAATCAAGTGCTTTAATCTAAAAATGAACTAGATTTTTTGAGTTTTTCATTAATACACACCAACTAGTCTAGTGATAGGGGCTCTTGAATAGGTGGAGTGGAGAGTTAACTCTCTGAAGGCTACCTGGGCCCCTGAAACACAGAAGTTGATTAATGAGGAACCCAACCTCGTTAAGTGGACCAGAAAACTCCTCGCTCAGAGAGTTAAGATTAGGGATAGTGAAGGAAAATAAGAGAGATACCCCATCTACATTTTTTATGGATCCTAATTTAAAACTATTCCATCATTTTCCACCGACACAAACTAGTGTCCATACTTTATTCCTAGGCATCACATAGGTGACTCATGTAGGAGAATACTCGTGGTACCCGAGAAGTTGCATCACTCTCATTAGTACTGGGAGGGTTCCCTGCGGTTTCTGCACATGGCCTGCCAGGGCAGCTATGGGAAGGTCAACGTAACTATTTATGTTACCTTCACTAGTAGGCCTAAGTATGGAATTACCCAGACTATTCTCTACAAGGTCCTTTTATTTGATTTTCGTATTTTGATGTCCAATTCTAATAACTGGAGCATAAATACTTTAAGGTCACAAGTTGATTGTTGTATTCAGGGAAATTTTTGTGAGAGTTCTCTTTGCTCCTAGATTTGCTATTCTTCATAATTTTTTTAGTTCAGTTTAAACATCACAATTATTATATGGCTAACTGATTTGCTCGTTGATCAAGGAGGCTTCTTGTATTTTCTCCAGTGGAGTGCTTGTTCTTTATTCAAGAAGGAATAGGATAAATTTTTTTCTGTGATTTTCATCCAGTTGGTTGTAAACACAACAGGAGTGATCCTTTTGCTTCTGGGCTATTGTTTCTGTGGTGGTCCTAGTACTAGTGGTGTTATAGCAGAGGAGTACTCCACTCATCTCTTGTCCTTTTTCCACCGTAATAAGTCAAGGTAGAAGAGATTCCCCGAACCTCCGTACCTTCCTCTTCCTCTTCTTGCTAGTTTTTCTTGACGTTAATTTCACAGGCATTGGGCTTCCGTCTCTGGGGCCTAGCCCCCATATCTTTTCCTTCTTCTTTCGATGGCCACGGTCAGAACACAACTTGCTCATGAGCACTTTAGTGTGCATACCCTCTTTTGGCTACGGAGGATACAATTTATATTTCTACTATCACCCCAAAGAGGGAAACTTTGCCTCTACTCATTCGTATATGAGTGGGGGCACCCAAGCATTTGCTTTCCCATTTTGTCCCTTTTATTTTGGAATACCTTTTAGTGAAATTCCTTATGTTTCCTTTCCACTCTCTTCTTCTCGTTTTCCACGCCTGCTGTCTTCTATGGCTAGTGGGTTAGCTTCATTTAGGTTTTCCCTTCAAGTGGTCATATTACCTATTCGAACCCTTCCTTAAGATCTTTCTTTCTCTCTCCACTGTGGTCAAGCTTTTCAACTTTTTCTCGCAGGCCAACATCTAATTCTTTTCAAGGCCGGGAATCCTACTTTTACAAGGTTGGGAATCGGGGAATCATTTTTTCTATGGTCAAAAAGAGAATGTAATTTTCTCCTCCGTAGGTGCTTTCGTGTTTCTTCATTCGCCATCAGTAATTTCATTGCTGGTTTACCTCGTTCAACACTTTGATTGGGGGAAATATCTTGGTTTATGTAGAATCCTACGATGGGAGTGGGTCCTACTCCAAATGCTTCTGGGCCAAGGTTTTCAGGTTTAGCTTTTTCTAAGAAAAATCCACGGCAAACATGGTGCCTTCTACAAATCTAGGGTATTCTTTTTTCTAATGTTGGAATTCTTTAGGTTGGTGGATGAATTCCTAAGATCCTCCATGCTTACCGTTCTTAATAACTATGAATTTTTCCGTATTTATCAAAACTAATGAATGATCCAATTTTGATATATCTCGGCTGGCCCCGTCCAATACACCCCCTTACGTATTCCGAAATTTGAAGGGGAAGAATGAGGATCCAACCGACGATGTTACCACTTTCAATTTATGGTGCCTTCGAACTCCTCATCGATGATTCGATTAGGCGACTATTTCAAAGGCAATCTTAAATGGAAACACTTTAGGAATGGCACATTGAGCTTAATGGGGGCAAAGCCATTTGAAAGTTAAACCATGTTTCTAAACCATTTCCAATCGCTCATTCGTTATGACATCGGACTAATCTCCTAGCCAATTTTCGCAGATAAGGAAACACACATTTATGATCATATCTGTGAAATCTGAAGAGAAGGGAAGAGATCTATTAAAAGCCTCAAATTCATAATGAATTCCTTCTCAATTTTTTTTGAAATCCTTAAGGCCTAGAAATATTGAAGGATGTATCCATTTCGTGTGTTCTATGAGTAACAAAGCAGTCTTAGTGGCCCAACAGCTTAGAACTAAGTCATTCTCAGCTTGGGGTTCTTAATAAGATTTTTCTTCGGATGCTCATCATTCCTAAGTGGATTTCCTAGCCAACCAAAGCTGTGTCCGCGTCGATGGGTTTATTGGTTCGATTGATAGTGGCACGACTAACCTTTGAATCAATCGAGAAGTTGTCTTTAGAATCTTTGTCCTTATATTTAGGTTACGCGATCAATGTATGATCCTTCTACCCTTAAATATTAATGTTGTTCAAGATTATAACCCCAAAGGAAATCAAAAGTCTGAGTGAAGAAGAAGGGACAAAATAATAAGAAGAAAGACAAGGATGAAGGGTATTGTGAACAGATCCAACGACAATGTTGGAGAGGGTAAGAGAGAGGAAAATAATACATTTAAGTTTACATGCTAGTTGCGGCACCGTAGACCATCTACTCATCTTTCCCAAAACTTAGGATGCTTACGCCATAATGTAACAGATTCTCTTCAGTTCTCAAAGTTGTCTCGACAAAACTTTTTCCCCAAGGGGAAGTAGCTGGCTTCCTGTGCTGCAAACACTAATATCGAGCTCTGCTGGGGGCAACCAAAAGAAGGGAAAATCTTCAAATGTATATATGATGAGTGCTCACACGATATTGCTGCTAAAATTCCCGTGATTATGGTAAATATGTCTTCGTGTACAAAGGTGCTCCTATTAATTTTGAGCTACCCCATATTGAGAGGCCTATGAAGTGAGCTCTATACCTTCATATGCTAAAAGGTGCCATTAAGCGTACGACTATCAACCCTAATGCCAAGCTCACTCAAAAACTACTCATTATATAAAATCCTACCAAATTTTTTATGCTATGTTTGCTATGTAGGCACTACTGCCCGAGTAGAAAGGAGTGTGCATTAACCTAACGTGGTATTTGATCCAAGGAACATTTGATAAGGTCAAATCCCAAGAAGACACTTTCCTCATCACATGGATTTTTCGTATTAAGTCCGTATATCGGAAGATTAATATTTTTTCAAATAGTATTCAATGAGGGTGTCACCATGTAGTCAGCTCCATCTATCTTTGATAAACTCCATTGGATCCCCTTTCATCTATTCCTTCACTTGCTTTGGTCCCGACATTTGATGGTCAAGTTCTTGCAACAATATATGGAATTTTTCTCGGCTTTGCCTTATCCGTTTTGGGGCAGTTTTCAATATTGAAGTTTAGACAGTTGATACAAATTTCAGTCACAATTTTCTATTGGGGGCGGAATTGGATTTATGAAATGATGGCTATTGCCCACATTTTATTTCTCGCATCTCGTGTTTTCCCCCATGAAGGAGGATTCTCATTAATACTTCAGATGGATCATTCTCCAATAGATCCAATTGCATGTTCTAACTCGACCGTGTCTTCGGTGAATGATGCTACAACCCGTGGAGAATTTGGGGGGTTAAATGTATACCACTTTGATGTACCTTGAAATTCCACCTCCGTTCGTTAATATTAATGCTATCTCATCCTCCGTGTTCCTAGACAAGAGCTCGAACTCATTATGAATCCTTGACCCACTCTCTCCGCCCACACCAGAGGAAGGTCAAATCGTTGAATGGAATTTCCTATGTCTCAGCTGCAGATTTCCTATCAATCTATCGTTGACTCGCGTATTCCATTCTAGTTTCTCTTTCAACGAGGAGTTGGATGGAGATGTGGCTCCAAGAAACTTTGGTTCATCCTCCAATCAGATTGCCTTGATAACGTTCTTCCATCTAGAGAGGTAAGCTGTCTTCGAAGCAATGACTTGCGTGGAATATCATGGACACGAAGTGCATCATCGGTCCTATTTTCGCCGCACTTGCAAGAAGTTGAATCGAGATTACCAGCCATGTTTCGCTCCGGTCCTCGTTCAATCTCGGTCCCGAAACCTTTAGCGCAACATAGGTTTTTCATTAAGGGAACATGGATATCATTTTCCATACTATCCCCGTGAACATTTCGCAGATCCTAACATTATTGAGAATGTCTTCATCGTAAAGTTGAATGTTCCCTTGAAGAGATTTAGACTTATACCAATCTCTTTAGAGAGTTTCTAGATGTGTTCGCTGGTCCTATGAGGAAATGCCCGGAATTGATCCATCTATTGTCCATGTGAGATCAAGAATTACTTAAAATGCTAAGCCTATATGTGTTTTGTTCTGGCCAAACCTATGAAAAGTAACAAACTATCGAACGTCATGGCACCTCGTAACCCGCAGATTGAAAGTCCGACCACAGGAGAACATCGTTTCAAACACTTTGGGATTCTAGGATCTAGGCCTTAATCCTGGAGAGGGATCTCTCCAGAAGTGCAAAGATGGGAATTATCTTTAAAAGCTTTGGCAATGATATTAGGAAGGTTGTTTAACAGGTTTTGTTTTGTTTCGGATGGTTGAGCATGATTACTGTTTGAGTGGAAAGTTCAAATGGAAAGAGTTTCAAAGGTGTGAAGTTGCAAGCAAATTCCAATGCTTTGGCCAAAAAAGATAGATATATCATGGGGTGTTTTGTTCATTGGGAATGGAGTCATAATAAAGGATTTAATCAAACAACAAGTGGCAAGAGTGTTCCATGGGAAAGTCATCTAAGGCATATGATCTTTAAAGTTTGATTTATGGAATGAAATGATACAACAAGAAGGGGGATTAAACAAAATGAAGAACAAAGAGCAAATTTCAAGACCGGTAAGTACTTTGAAACTAGCCAGCTTTGTATACACTTAAGAAAGACATAAAATTAACTCTAGATCCGTAAGTACTTTCAAACTACTGTACTTTGATACACTTTTGAAGAAAACATTTGAAACACAAAGGAAACTTAAAGGCAACTATTGGAGAAGAAAACTAGAGGCAGTGGCTCACCACAAACCTCTCCTAGCTCTTTCACTTGGTAAAATTTCAAGACAAAACACATAAGATAACAAAAAATGAATGATTTGTAAGTACTGAAACTAGCTAGTTTTCAACACACTTAAGGAAATTCCTTGACAGTTCAAGATGAAAACTAGGACCAGGGCTCACCATATTTTCCTTAGTTCATCTCTACTTAATACAAACTCCGAAAAGGAACATTTAATAATAACAAATTAGCTAAGATAGTAGGACGACAAAATGCCAACATTCCTAATCGTTAAACCGAATTAAATCAATCCTAAACAACATAAATTGGAAGAAAACATTAAGATAAAGTTTATCGCCGGGAGAAGGGTACCGATATACAATAAATCCTAACTTTATGCTTGATGTTCTTTATCAGAGAAGATGAAAAAAGTGAAAACAGAATAAAAATAATGATTTACAATAAGAAAAACAATACCACATACATAGACTCAGATCCCATAAATCAAATTATATCGACAGTTTCAAAACCAGCTTACAACTTTAAGTCCAAAAGAGCTCTCTGTGTTAGTAATCATCTTCACTTCTACCTAACTATTTGACTGCTGTTGCAGCTTCAAGAGCCTGTGAACATTATTCACAAGTAGAAGTTGCAAGCTCAAGTATATTTCAAAGTTCTCGTAACCAACAATTTTTCATTCTCTATAGGAGTATTTCTATAAGAAATGAGGAGGTGGATCCTCGTTAAAAGACTTCCGGGTCAATTAATACGGACTTAATACTTCTCACTTTCGAGGGCTCGATGAGAAGTTTACGTATGTTCCATCCGTATTAATTGTTTTACATTTAAGATTTAAGTTCTATGGGAGCTTTGTTGACTTTAAGGCTCTGCTTTTATCTCTTATAGTAACTCGTATATTTTTGGTATTGGTTCTTTTAAAGGGATTGAACGTTCTAAATAAGCATTTATATGTATATCTTCTTCTTTTCCGTATCAATAACTTCAACTTCCGTTGAATGCCTTTCTGTGTAACATGGTTTTTAGGTAGTTGAGAGGAATCAATTTTCTCCTCGATGTAGGATGGAGGCTTTCCTTGGCTCCATAGATCTTTATTCTTTTTGTCAATTTGCTTAATCCAATGATTAGGCTTTTGATAATCGCATCTTAGTCGTAATCCATTAAACTATGGAATTCATCTTCAATCTTCTCGTTCTGCAGGCTAATTCAACACCGATACTTTAGCTGTCATGCACACAGGTGTCTCTGTTGATGTGCAGTATTTCATGGTTTATATGGCATCAATGCTCATGAAGCATCGATTTAAACATGAAATTGGGTCCTGTGGATGGCTCTCTTTTATGAATCAAAAGGCATGGGGAATTTGCCATCCCCAAATTTCTTTTTCTTTTCTTCAATATAATGAAAAACCATTAAATATTGCAAAATACAAAAAAGAAAATTATGTAACTCGCTTATCAGGAAACTGCCGAGGGCGGGGAATGAGCAAGGCCACCGGATGTCAACCACCTGCAGATCCGTTAGTGGAGGTCAAAAAGGGAGCAATGGAGCAAAATGAAACACCCGTTAGGACCGTTGATTCATAATCGACCGTGAACATCTACGTCATGATTAGAAGTGAAACAATAATGTATAAGAGGTCGTTACTATTCGAAAAATGAAAGAAAATGTGAGCAATAAGGTCAAAAAACCCTTGCGGAGTAAATATGGATAAAAGTGAAGTTGGGGGTTCGGATACCGTGGGTCACGCAAGGAGATCGACCACGAGATCAAACGCAGAGATCATGGCTGAAAACCTTGGCAGAGGCGCAGGGCGATGGTGTACACAGATTAGATCCTGGGTCATGATCTCACAGAGATCAAAGACAAGGCGCGCGCGATAAAACACAATAAAAATAGGGAAAGGTGGTTTTGGAGAGAAGAAGCTTTTTTCGCGCGTGAAAGGCCGAGGCAAGCTCTTTTTTGAACGTGACATGTTCTCGCTCGACACGTGTCCTTGAAAAACAACTTATATCGTGTGGCCTTTTTAGAAATTAACCTCACGCTTGAAATCGCGCGATATGGAATGTGGACCGTTAGGATCTAGGGCCTTTGGGCCTCCACCTGTGAAGTGACTACGCATATGATATGATGAAGGATGATAGGAGATAGGGCGATTTCAATCCGAGCTTTCGTTGATCTAAGATGTGTACGACCCATATCAAACTTTTAAGAAGGAAGGACCCACAAGCATATGTGCTTGTCGGGTTTAATATAAGCTATTGACTTAAAAATCAACCATGAGATGTATCTAGGGATAAATGAAGAATAATACAAAGGTTGAAAGGGTTAATGAGTGGCCGTTGATTCCGCAGAGATCATCGGTTGGGATTTGGTCTAAAACATCAGAACACGGGTGCATGAATTTAACCATGCCTGGGAAATGCGTATCTGGACCATCCAATTTGGACACATCAATGGTCCAAATGAAATTTGGGGTTTTGGAATCATGTGAAGAACTTGTGGTGCCGAGCAGTGATGAGCTACTGCCGGTCGTATTTCAGGGATTAGGATCGATTGTGGAAATAACAGAGGGTTTAACATGAGGAAAGGTTAATGATTGGAGCTAATGAGGACCATTAGATCTAGACAAAGTGAAGGATCAAAAGTTTCAATTTATTTTGAGGAAGTTAATCGAGAAGGGAAATAAACAAAAGCCTCGATGAAAACTTTGTGATGCGAAGGTAGCGGCCGTTTTGCGGCTCAAGATCAATGGCGAGAATATCTCGAAATACAAACAGCAGTAATCCTTATAACACATGAAAACCCAAAGTTTTTATAAAAATCAAAGGTTTTATGGTCACAAGATATATATACATGATATGCTTGGCGCCCGTCTCCGTGTCGTGGTCTATATGAAAGACAATAGGCCTAGGTCACATATATATAAGGCCAATCGCACCGAACTTTGACTCCGGCCCGTGGGCTTTTCAATCTACTCGCCTATATTCGATGTGATTGAAGCCTTGGGGGGACTCGAACTCTTGGTCCCTACGCAAGTTATATGGAATAAAGCAGAGCGGTTTATACAAATGGGTTTAATCACATTTTAACCTTTTCTTTCAATCTACCCAGTTTTACATTAAAAATATTGCTCGACGCAAGCTAGACCAAAACTTAGGGGAAAGTGGGTTTATTAATTAAAAAGGAAAAAAAGGCACCTGTGAATGGAAATATGTATAATTTTTTAGCACCAATTATGCACAAAAGCAATATATGAAGCCGCAATAAGACCCCGTGGTTATAAAACGTGGCTAATCGCATCGAAAAAACTTTCAGAAGTGTGACTTGTGCGCCGTGTTTCGTTCCGATGCGAGGCGCGAAAGGCTTAGCACTTGTTCCGGTGGCATGGCACATGTGGGGAAGTGGTTTCAGACTTAGCACATGGGCTTAAACCCTTAGTACAAAAAAGTGTGTATTTATGATTTTTTCGCAGTTGGCGGATTTGGGGGTTTTTGGAGAGTTAAAAAAGGAGTTTTAAAACCTCATAGCATGAGATTTTAATAGGGAAAAGGACCAATGGAAAATGGAGAATTTCATGGGAAACAAAGGGTAAAATGAAGGTTAGTTTTTGAGATGGAGGAAGGGAAAAAATGGATTTTGGCAAAAGCAGATTTTCTCTTATGGAACTCAACAGAATTTCCGAGTTTGAAATGGAAATAACAAAGTTATAAGATTGAAACAAGGGCATGATGTGTCTTTCATGAGTCTTCAAGAGATAACATTTAGTAATAAAATTGTTCCTTGAAGGCTCCAAATGTTTCAGCCAATTACTCTGATATGAGAAATTTTATTGGTGGCTAACAAATGGCTCCACATGGGATGGTGCTCTTCGAAGGCATCACAACTCTTTGCACCGCATTCTCTAGGAGGTTGACTGCCGTTCATCCATTGGCTACTTTTCTTTGCTTGGATATTCTTCTTTTTCTCTTCCGAGCGCACAGCCTCATGGAAAACAATGAACTTCATCAATACAAGATTTTTACCTACCTAATCCTACCGATCTAACAATTTTTTCAATAGAGTGCACTTGGATTGGCAAACTTTTTTCACAACATTTATTCTTTAAAAGTTAATAAAAAATAATCTATCTAACTCTTTATTTCTCCATGAACTCGCATTAAATACTTGAGTCCATATGTTTCTCTACCTAATTCGCTAATCATAGATTAAACAAAATTAATAGATTTTTTATTCTCTAAATTCTACAACAGAGACAAAAGCATACAAGTCGTGATTGGAATGCTTTAATGGATGTCGATCTATGACATAAAAACAAGTTGTACATAGATATATTTTACAAAAAATTAAACAAAGTGGAAGGCTTTGCATCCGAAATTTCCAAAGCACTTCAATCTTTTTATAGCTTTGTATATTGACTCTTGCCCAAAGCCGTTTTCATGGATCGGGTTCGTATTTTTTGAGCTAATTAAACCAATTTTCCTCAATAGACTTAAATTAAAATAGATTGGAGTCATTCCCTCTTTTGAAAACTTAGGCTTAGATTTTGAGCATGTTTGAACCTTTCATTTCTAGCCTAAACTACCTACCGATAAGCCAAGATTAAACTGCTGAAAATCGAATTCACTAACCTATCAACAAGAATTTTAAAAAATCTCAATTAGTCAAGATTAGTCAGATGACTAATTAGAAGTGTGTTTTTCAAAGAGGGTACGAAGCTAGTACACTTAAAATTTATTTCTCTTTTTTGTATGGGGCCTAATTTTTATTGTTTGTTAACCGCTCCTCTTTTTCTTTCCTTCATTGTTTTTGTATTTTTTTTATTTTTGATTTTTCTCTTCGGAGACAAAAATCAACAATCATTCAAATGCTTAAAACTAAGCTATTTACATTCCTATCTAACCTATTCTAACATAGAGTATTTACATCTTCATATGATACAAAAGCTACGGTAGCCAGCTTGAGTAATGTCATAAAGAAGAAGAAACTAAGGTTACTTAGTTAGAGGTATTCATAGTACATTTTGAAGATTAATCTTCAAATAAAGACTATCATGTGAGGTGAGAACTTTTTCATGTCTTTTGGCTCCCTAAAGGATTCTATGCTTGATAATTGAGCGGCCTAAATTTCCACACACGTTTAAAGGATCAACAAAGAAAAGATGAAGGTTCTTTCTTTCATCTCTCCATGTCCTGGTAGATTGTGTAAGCTTCCAAGACTTCACTTTGAGGACTGCTGTTTATATGTAAGTTTTGGAAGTATCATCCTTAACTCCGTAAAATATAAATGTTGAAATATCTTCTTTCTTTAAATCTATGCTTATCGATATATATCCAAGTTCTTCGAATGGTGTATTAACATTATTGAATGAGGTTCTTTCTGAAAATAAAGTATATCCTTAGTAGGATGGTTTTGCTATTTGTTTTTCTCCTTCAAAGTTTTACATTATCTTTTACTGTTTGGGGACAATTGGTCTAAATTTTTCTTGAATTGTATATTGTTTGCTCTCTCAAGGTCTTAGACATGTACTAGCCATGGCGGCTAATCCATATGAAAACTGTTTTTGGCATTTAGGAACATGATAAGTTGGAAATCTTAAAAGATTTCAAATCTATGGTATCATCCTTGGGGACTTTAAGTATGATGTTCAACCATGCATTCTTCACTTGCCCACTACCACCTCACATTTCCGTGAACTCGTTATCTTCTGGCTCCTAGTTTTTCTCAATAAGTGTAGCCCTAAGAGAAGTGCCTCATACTCTACTATGTCGTATGTGCATTGAAAATTCGGCTTGTGTTTTTGAATAAGATTCCGAATAATTGTCTCCGTATTGTAAAGCCATATTCCTACACCGCATTAGTTTTAGTACATAACCTACTGAAATCTCATTCCAAAGAGGAATAGTTTCATTATTACGGCTGATTTCTTTACTATCCTCTTTGTACCGGCGCGCGTCATTGGATTGTTCTCGTAGAATTGTGGACACCATGTTCATGTGCATGTCCTGGTTTAGATGATGGTTTGGAGGGTAGCTATTTGCTTAGTATTTGACTTCAATCTGTCTTTCTCCATCAGCGTATTAGGATTTTTCTTGAGCATAAATAGAAGAAGAGCGTTCTTCTTATGACCAACAAAAGAACTTCTGCTACCCTGCTGTCAGTAGTTCCTTTGAATGAGAAAGAGTATTTTTCTTGCAATAGGTTTTAGAGATCGATCGTTTATTAATGGTCGATCTATCTTTTCTTCGCTAATGAGGAAAGAGTTTTGTTGTCCCTTTAAATGTATGCATGCTGTTCCTCTGCTCTTTGTAAAGGCTGATTTTGAGGCCGGGATGTTCTCTTGAGCTTCTTTCTAGATCTTGACTTGTGCTTGCAGAAAAATTTAAGGATTTCTTCTGTCAGTTTCTTGTGCTAATCGTCTTCACTATTAGTATTTGAAATTTGATTGTGAAGATCTCCTATCTACATAGTACAAGATATAGGAAGGAAATCAAAATTTTCGATACTTTTATTGCTTTTTTTATAAGTTTTTTCATCATTTTCATAAGGTGTTGATCATAATTCAGCCTTGTCACCGTTCTGATCTTGGAGGTGATTGGGTTTGTGTTTGATCAAGGGAAAGCATAGCTTCGCTCTAGATCATCCATTTTCATGTTAGCCATCAACCTATCCATTCTTTTCCAAGCATATGCATCATCTTTTCCATCATGATTAGGAAATTTTCTCGATTATTTTCTCTATAATCATGTTCATCATACATGTCTTGTAGTGTAGGAAAGAGTTTTCTTAGCTATCTGCAGTTGCATATGATTTTTTGGATCACCAATGTTTAAATTAGCCATAAACTCATCCACCCCTTCTCCTTTCCAAGCATGTACATCAACTTTTTCCATCATGATCATGGCAGCCGAAGTCATCCTGGTCTATATCTAACCATGTTTGTAAATCAAAAAGAGGTCACCGTGTATGTTCAATCGGGGCCTGCTGTCTTCACTGGAGTCATTTGGTCTTGGGGGAGTTTCCCTGTGAGGGGAGTCACTGTGTGGAAAATTTCATTCGTAAGGAGTAAAATGTTTCTTGTAGAGTCAGCAAGGCTTTCAGGAACCCGAATTAGCTCCCAAGGGTGATCCTAAAATGTGTTGAAAATCTAATCTTAGGAGACTTCCATGATACTTTCTTGTGGTTATCAAATATATCGTGATTTGGGCCGAGGGATCTAGTATGAATCTTTTATGGAGCCACTATGATGTGTTTTCGCACTCAACTAAAAAAGAAAATTTAACCCGCATATGACAATCTTTAAGAGTAAGTTAATCGATCGTTCAAACAAGAAAATTTTAATCCTAAATCCTCTAACCCGAGTTATGCGTCGGATGTTATGACGATAAAAAGCCCTCAATGAGTCTTAAGGTCCTATGAGATTGTGGAGTCACCAAGTGGAATTTTTATCTCTTTTGGAGGTAAAGGGTTTTATGGTCCACCACCATGTTTATTGAATATCAACCAAATATTTTAGTTTCTTTCCGAGCCATTTTTTCACCCGTTCTAGGAGGCCCCAAATCCGTTTCAAAACTAGCTACAGGTTATAGACAAAGACAATCTACTCTTATGGCCAAGCCGCCTGATCTGGCGTTAGATAAGATCTTATGAGAATCCTAGGTTTTCTCAGTTTGTCACCGATTCAAACAAGTTTCATCATGATTACCGCTATTTTGTAGTGCTCTGAAGAGTGCTGCTCTTTTACTCACTCGCACCATGCTTTGAATCAAGGGTTTTCCGAGGGGTCGATGATATACTTAAACTATCATTCAACCTTAATCTTCAAAGGGGAGTCGCCGTAAATGTTGGTAGGTGGCTCCACCGGTTAATATAGCAAATGTTCTTTGAAACAAATTTTTGATATCCTATGATTGCCTTTAAATGAAAATTACCTTTAAATTTTCTCAAAGAGAGTCATGCTTAGAACTCGTTGGCACCGTAATCGCAAGATTGGAAAAAAGTTCCATCACAGAGGAGAACATCATTTCAAACTACTTTGGGGATTCTAGCATCTAGTTCCTTCCGAACCGGAGATCTTCCGTAAGTGCAAAGATGATTTGTTATTTTAAAAGCTTTTGCAATGACATTAGGCTAGTTAAGAAGGGGCCGAGGGTTTTGTTTTCTTTTGGGATGGTTGAGCATGATTATTGTTTGAGTGAAAGTTCTAAAATGGAAAGAGTTTCAAAGGTGTGAAGCTGCAAGCAACCTAACAAGCTTTGGCCAAAAATATAGATAATCATGTGTTTTAGTCCATTAAGTGAGCTGGCAACAGATTTGCATCTGAAACAAAAAGTGGCAAGAGTGGTCCATGGGGAAAGTCATCTATGTCTAAGGATCTTCAGTTTGATTTATGGAATGAAATGATACAACAAGAAGGGGTAATTAAATAAATGAAGAACAAAAAGCACCAAGATCTCGGTAAGCACTTTGGAAACTAGCCAGCTTTTTGACATACACTTAAGAAAGACATAAAAGTAACCTAGGATCCGGTGGGCATTTTAAACCAGTCAAACTCTTTGACACACTTTCAATAGAAAAACATTTAAACACAAAGGAAACTTAAAGGCAACTTTTGGAGAAGAAACCAGGCTAGCAAGGCTCACCACAAACCTCTCCTAGCTCGCTTTACTTGGTAAAATTTCAAGACAAACACATAAGATAACAAAAAATGGTCTAATATCTGGTAAGTGCTTTGAAACTAGCCATCTTTCAACACATTCTTAGGGAAAATTTCAGATAGTCTTTTGGGATAAAACTAGGACCAGGGCTCACCATATCTTCCTTAGTTCATCTCTACTTAACATAAACTAAAAATAACATTTAATAATAAAAATTAGCTAAGACAGTAGGACGAGGGAACACCAGCATTCCTAACTGCTTAAACTGAATTAAATCATTCCTAAATAGCACAAATTGGAAGAAAACATTTAGATAAAGCTTATCAGTCAGAGAAGGGTATTGATATACAGTAAATCCTAACTCTATGCTTGCTGTTCTTTATCAGAGAAGATGAACAAAGTGAAAATAGAAATAAAACAATGATTAATAATAATAAAAACATCACCATCAACATAGACCAGGATCCCATAAATCAACTTGTATCGATGCTTCAAACCAGTTATAGCTTTAAGTCCAGTGTTTCAGGTTAGCAATCATCTTCACTTCTCATCCTAACTATTCGATCACAAGCAGAGTTTCAAGAGCCCGTGAACACTATTTACAAGTAGAAATTTCAAGCTCAAGTATATTTCAAAGTTCTGCAACCAACATTTTCTCATCTTCTACAGGAGTATTTATAGAAGAAATGAGGAGGTGGGATCTGATAAAAGATCTCTTGGGTCAATTAATACAGACTTAATACTTCTCGGCCTTTGAGGGGCTCGATGGAGAAGTTTACAGATGTTTTGTCTTTATTAATTGTTTTACATTTAAGATTTAAGCTCGGTGGGAGCTTTTGTTGACTTTAAGGGTCTATTTTATCTCTGTAGTAACTCTGCTGATATTTTTTGCATTAACTTCCTTTAGCAGAATTAACTATTCGGTTGCGCTGAGGTAGATATCTTCTTTTTGATCAATAACTTCGCCCTCTGTTGAATGCTTTGAGGTAACAGGTGGCTTTGTGGTAGCTGAGAGGAATCAATTTGCCTCTGATGTGGCGGTGGAGGCTTTCCTGTCTGATAGATCTTTATGCTTTTATTTAATTGTGTTTAATCCAATGGATTAGGCTTTTGATAATCGATCTTAGCCGTAATTCATTAAACTATGGAATTCATCTTCAATCTTCTGTTCTGTTATGTTTAATCTTCAATACTGATACTCTTTAGCTTATTTTATGCATTGCTATGTGTCTTGTTGATGTGCAGAGCCGCACAGGGCTTATATGGCATCGATGCCCATGACGCATTGACGAAACATGAAATTGGGCCCCGTGGATGGCTTCTCTTTTATGAATCAAAGGCATGGGAATCGTCATCCCCAACCTTTGGATTTTCTTCAATATAATGGAAAAACCATTAAATCCTGCAAAAAAAAAAAAAAAAAAAACTATAAAATCCTGCGTTATTGGGGAAAAACTGCTTCAGAGGGTGTGGGGAAGGAGCAAGGCCGTTGGATGGCAGCATCCAATAGTGGAGATCCATTAGCAGAGGTCAAAATGGGGAAGTGGGAGCAAATGGAGAAAGAATTAAGTTAGGACCGTTGATCTATAATCGACCATGAAGATCTACGGTCGGGATTAGAAGTGAAACAATAATGCGAAGAGGTCGCATTATCTGGAAAAATGAAAGAAAATGTGAGAAATAAGGTCAAAAAACCCTTTGGTGGAGGAAATATGATAAAAAGTGAAGTTGGGGGTTTGGGATGATCGTGGGCTGTCGGATGAGATCAGCCATGAGATTAACGGTGGAGATCGTGCATTGAAACCCTTGGTAGAGGCGGAGCGCGATGGTGTATGGCCAGACTAGATCTGGGCTGTTGATCTGCAGAGATCAATGGTAGAAGGCGCGCGTGATAAAAAATAATAAAAATAGGGAAAGGCAGTTTCGGAGGCGAAAAAAGCTGTTTTCGCGCAGTGAAAGGGCGGGGAGGCAGTTTTGCCTTTTTGAACGCGATATGCATTCCCGCCCGACACGTGTCCTTGAAAAACAGCTTATATCGCGTGACCTTTGGGAAATTAACCTTCGCGCTTAAAATCATGTGATATGGAATGTGGACTGTTAGATCTGGGGCCTCAGATCTAATAGTGGGGAAGTGAGCACGATATGGATATGATGCGCGGATGATAGGAGATAGGGCGGTTTCAATCCGAGCCGTTAGATCTAAGACAGACGTCCGAGATCAAACTTTGAAGAAGGCAGGACCCACAGGAGGCAGGCCTGTCAGGTTTAATATAAGCCATTGGATCTAAAACTCAACGACGGAGATGCGATCTAGGGATAAATGAAGAATAATACGAAGGTGGTGAAAGGGTTAATGAGGGACGTTGATTTGCAGAGATCAACGGTCGGGATTTGTCCTAAAACATTAAAACGTGGGGCGCATGAATTTAAACCAAAGTCGGGAAATACGATCTGGACCGTCTGATCTGGATATGTGGATGACCCAGATGCAATTGAGGCTTGGAGATCAGTGGGGGGAAGAACTTGTGTGGTGCCGATGCGATTGAGCACTGGCCATCGATCTGCAGATCAGATCGACGGTGGGAAATAAATGAGAGGGGTTTGAAGGAAAAGGAAAGGTTAATGACTGGAGCAAATGAGGACCATTAGATCTGAATAGGTAGGGAGGAGATCAATGGCTCTCGATTGATCGAAGGAATTTAATCAGGAAGGGAAATAAAATGTGCCTGATAAAAACTTTGCGATGCGATGTAGCGTGGGCCGTTTGATCGGCTCAAGATCAACGACGGAGAATATATCAAATATGAAACAGGTGGAAACCCTTATAATACATGAAAACCCAAAGCTTTTATAAAAATAAAAGGTTTTATGGTTGGGGCAGGATATATATATGATATGGCTTGGCGCCCGTGTGCGGGGCCGTTGGTCTATATGAAAGATAAAGGCCCGGGGCTTACATATATAAGGGCTAATCGCAATCAGAACTTCGGATCGGGCCTGTGGGTTTTTCAATCTACCCATTTAGATTTTCTCTGATGTGATTGGTGCTTGGGGAATTTGAACTCTTGGTCTTGGGTGCAAGTTATATGGAATAAAGCAGAGAGCAGGGGTTTATACAAATGGGGCTTTAATCACATCAGAACCTTTTATGGGGGTCTTTCAATCTACCCATTTTACATTAAAAATATTGCTCCGGCGGGTTTTTAGACCAAAAATTAGGAAAGTGGGTTTATTGAATTTACAAAGGAAAAAGGGAATCAGGAATGGAAATATATAATGTTTTAGTGCCCGATTGTGGGCCAAAAGGTTATATGAAGCAGCAATAAGACTGGGGGTGATAAAAAAAAGGGATAATCGCATCAGAAAACGTTTTAAGGCAAAAAGACTTGCACGCTGTGTTTTGTTCCGATCTGATAAGCGCCGAAAGGCTTAGCGCTTGGTTCCAGGGCACGAGTACATGTGGGGAAGTGGTTTCAAGACTTAGCCCAAGAGGGCTTAAACCCTTAGTAAAAAAAAGTGTATTTTTATGATTTTTTCAGAGTTTTTTGATGGATTTGGGGGTTTCGGCAGAGTTAAAAAAGGAGTTTTAAACTCTTTAAAGGAGATTTTATGAAGGGGAAAAGGGGAACAATGGAAAATGGAGGAATTTCATGGGAAACAAAGGGGTAAAATGAAGGTTAGTTTTTGAGATGGAGGGAAGGGAAAAATGGATTTTGCAGCAGTATTTTCTCTTATGGAATCAGCAAAATTTCTGAGTTTGAAATGGAAACAACAATGAAGATTGAAACAAGGGCATGATGTCTTCCTGAGTCTTCAAGAGATAACATTTTTAGCAATAAACATGTTCCTTGAAGGCTCCAAAAATGTTTTAGCCACCATTTGATATGAAAATTTTTATTGGTGGCTAACAAAGGCCGAGTTTGAGAAGCTTCTTAAGACAGGTTTCATGTAACCTATTCCGTTAACTAAGTGGGTTTCAAATCTAGTGCATGTGGACAAGAAACAAGGAATGATCTATGTTTGCATTGATTTCAGGGATTTGAATAAGGCATGTCCGAAGGATAATTACCCCACATCATGTATTGATCATATTATTGATGAGTGTGCGGGGAATGAAATTTTATCCTTCATGGATGGTTTCTCAGGATACAATCAGATTACCATCCATCTCGAAGATCAACATAAGACTGCCTTTATTTTCCCCTGGGCTACTTTTGCATACAAAAATATGCCTTTTGGCCTTAAAAATGCTGGGGCTACTTTATAGCGGGCCATGTCTTATGCTTTCCATGATATCAAGCATATTATCAAAGCTTATTTGGATGATTTAAATGCTTGTTCTCGAAAGAGAATTGATCATCCCACTCACCTTCGACAAGTTTTTGAATGATGTCATCATTATAAAATTCGGTTGAAACCTAATAAGTGTGTTTTTACCATCACATCCAGTCAGTTGTTGGGACTCATCGTGTCTACTGAAGGGATTCTAGTAGATCCCTTCAAGGTTGAGGAAATACTTCAATTTCCTCCCCCGTATTCTATTCGTCAACTTCAAATTCTACAAGGAAAAGCGAATTTCTTAAGAAGATTTATCATTAATTATATAGAGGTGACAGAAGGATTTATGAGATTGTTGAAAAGGAGTTCCATTATTATAGGATGAATTTTCTCAATGCTCATTCGATGCTTTGAAAAATACATTGACCTCTGCTCAATTATTGAGTCCACTTGATTATAGCAGAGACTTCCTTTTGTATCTCGCTGTAGCAGAATCTAGTATAGGTATGGTTTTGGTTCAGGAGGATGATGATTTTTGTGAGCATGTTATTTATTACCTAAGTCGAGGCTTGGTAGGTCCTGAATTGTGGTATTCTTCCATTGAGAAATTAGCTTTGGCAGTCGCTCATGCTGTCCAGCGATAAAGGCATTATATTCTTCTTCAAAAAACTTATGTTTTGGCAACAGTTAATCCATCTCAATTTTTTCTCAGTAGGCAACTGATTGGGGGAAAATACAATCAATGGATTGTCACTTTTGAAGAGTTTGATCTCGAATTTGTTTCTACGAAATGCAAGAAATATTTGGTATTTGCAGAGTTAATCTCTGAGTAGCCTTGTGGGGATGAGATTATTTATGAGGAGTTGTTCCTTGATGAACATATTTTCCTTATTTCTTCACAAGATCTTTGGTATGGAGATCTCATTGTTTATCTCTAGACTTTGAATTTTCCCTTAGCTTTTTCGAAATATGAGTGTTGAAAGTTATGTCACCTAGCAAAAAGTTATCTTATTATTGGTGACACTCTATATCGTCGTGGGGTCGATTCAATCCTTAAACGTTGCTTGAATCTCAAAGAAGCCAAGGTTGTGCCAAATGATTGCCACACTGCGCTTGTGGTGGTCATTTATCTGGGCTTGCTACAACCCAAAATATTTTGCATGCAGGATATTTTTGGCCCTCAATTTTCAAAGATTGTGTTAAGGCAGTAAAAAAATGTCATCCTTGTCAGGTTTATACTCGAAAGATGCACACTCATCAAGCTCCACTTTTTCCTGTTGTCACTGTCGTTCCATTCACTAAGTGGGGTATTAATTTTACTACATGTAACCCGCCTTTGGCAAAGGGTCACAAGTACATTATCATATCAGTAGACTAATTTAGGAAGTGGGCCAAGGCTTTGCCTACTTTTGTGAATGATGGTGAAACAGAAGCCTTGTTTTTGTTCAACCAAGTCATTTCTCACTTCGGTATTCCCAAAGAGATTATAGTTGACCATGGCAGGCATTTTAAGAACACCATGATGGCTGAATTGGCTCTTAAGTTGGGTTTTCGAAAGGATCATTCATCTCCATATTATCCTCAGGCCAATGGGCAGGTTGAGGTCGTAAACAAGTCCTTAAAGGTTATCCTTCAACGAAAAATCGATAATTCTAGGTCCAATTGGCATGTCATGTTGTATCTTGTGCTTTGGGCATAATGGATGTCTGTTAAGACTACAAGCAAGTTCACTCCTTTCCAACTGGTTTATGGTTTGGAATCGATCTTTCCTGTTGAATGTGAGATTCCTCCCCTTAAACAAGTTTTCAAGCTTCTTCCTGACACTCCAAGTCTCGAAGAACGCCTTATTTATCTAGAATATCTTGATGAAAAATTCTGAGATACAGCTACGATGAACGGGCTCATAAGAAATGAGTGAAGGTTCAATATGATAAGGTCATCAAACCTAGGGTTTTCTCTTAAGGTGACCTTGTTTTGGTTTACGCTCAAGACAAGGATGCCTTGGGGGCAGGAAAATTTAAATCCATGTGGTATGGCCCATTCATTGTTCAAAAGGTCATGAAGAAGGGAGCTTATGCCTTGGTTGATTTTGACAGAAACGAGTTGGCAAAGCCAAGAAATGGTCTCTATCTAAAGAAGTATTATGCTTAGGATGTTGCCTAGCATTTTCTTTTTCTGTATATATTGTATTTTTTTTCATATTTGTCTATAGATTTTTTGTGTGACTTCGACGATTTTTGTCTGCTTTGGCAGGTGTTTATGGATGAGATGAGTCATTTTGGCTTTTCCGATGGTTCTAGTTGACATACCCAGAATCTTACTTCTGTGGCTTGGGTAATTTACTATCCATCCGTTGAGTTGCTAGTCTCAAGGGGCGTATGCATTTGTCCTGCTTCGAATAATGTAGCAGAGTATACAAATGTGGGAAATCTACTTTCGGATGGAATTTCTCTTGGTATTGATTCGTTAGTAGTGTACTTGGATTCACAACTAGTGGTTTCACAATTAAACAATTCCTATCGTGTCAGAGATCCATTTTTACATGGATTTTTTCTGAGAGTGCGTTTGTTGCAAAGTTTATTTCATTATGTTACATTCATTCACATTCCACGTTCAGAAAATTCTTTTGCAGATTCATTAACTAATCAAGCAATTGATTGGAATATTAATCATTCAATACATTAAATATAAAAAAACATCAATCATCATTGTACATATGAGGCAATCACATCATATAAATCATTGTATATATATATATATATATATATATATAATAGTTGTGTTCAAAATATACAAAAACATGGACAATCATGTCCTACAAAATTAGGTCTTATGCTCGATCATGTTCATCATCAAAAAATATTACAGTCATCCGATCATAATAAAATCTATCCCTATGGGCCCGTCCCTGGGTAGGTTTTATGGAAGAACACTATAGATGTCGCCACAGGGTGGAACAACTGCACCTAATCGAGTGGTACACCGACCACATGTCCCTGTATAGCCTCGAGGAGGTCCTCTATAGCAGTCATAGGGACTTGGCGAGTGAAGCTCTCCAAGTTTCTCTGTATAGCATGGAGTACTCTCCCTGCGTCTTCTATGACATCCTCAGCTTCTCTTCCACAGCGTGTGTGCCTCAGGAAGCCCTCAAGCCTCACTATTCCAATATCTATAACATAATCCATAAATTTGTAAGTCAAATTGTCCTAATAGAAATATTTTATTCATTTTCATATACTGAAAATCAAAAAAATTATATAATAAAAAATCATTATGCGATCTTACCAATCACCCCCTATGCTATACCGGGTGGTAGGGGAAAATCTGGATCTCCCCTAAAATCCATGCCAACATAGGGATAATCCTCTACCATGATGACTTGTTCTCCCCATAGGAATGACTCATCATCCTAGGTAGTTCTGGGGACCTCGCCACCCCCCAGCCTCTTCATCAGATCAACACATCTAGCTATTCATGGATCTCGAGGGCTACTAATGATTCAAATAATCTTGGGGTGAAGCCCTAGAATCCTCTCGAAGAAGAATGTGCATAAAATGGTCCCATAACCAAAATGTTTTGTTTTATTCTTCTGGATCAAGGTCAATTGTTTCTTCAAGTTTGTCAATAAGGGTGTGCACCAATCATATAGTGTGGTGAGGCAATCCACCACCAAAATCATGTTTCATCATGAAGCTTGGTGCAAGGAATCTGATCTGGCCACTCTGAAAATGGTGAAAATAAGTATTTTCATGTGTAATCCTTGTACATATCTAATTGGGATTTGTGCCCTGACCTTCTGAGTAACCTCAGCATAGTATACTAGAATATAATCTTCGAAATTTAGCCATCCTGTGGGCTTGCCTTACAAATTTACTGGCTCCCCTCTTCTAGAGATTCCATCTATGAAATACATTTCCTAAATTTAGATCCTTAGTGGCATTTGATCGATCATGAAACAATCCTCATCTCGATCCCAATAACTTACAAGAATTTTGAGCAATCTGGTGTTGGTTTTCATATTTGGCATTTTAAAGAACTTAAGCAATCCACATCCCCAGAGTATATCCAAGGACAATTGGTGTTCCATGACCTCATTGTCAATAGTGCTATGCTCCCTCTCCCTCCAGCTAATGGTCATCCTGGATCAATTCATTAAAAATCCATTAGAATTTTATTTTAAAATTTTTCTCTGCACATACGCGAGTTGCTTTAGGCACAGTAATGTCTATACATGAGTTCAAAATTATGAACCCAGGTATACACATAGGGTTTCAGAAAATATATATATATATATATATATATATATGGTAAAATTCCTAAAAAATAGCTTGAATTGACAATAGAATTAATGACTATGCTGACTGAGAAGCTTACCCAGAAGATTTGGGCTGAGTCGGTTAATAATTGCTCCATTTTCAAGAAGGGTATTTTTTTAACCAAATATTTTTCACAACTTATTCAAGGCACAAATGACCAAATATGAGTCCAAAAGGCCTATTTATGCCCAAAATTTTAAAAATCCATTAGAAATCGCAAATTAATTTTGTATTTATTTTTTTAATTTGTTCATGACATTTTAACCTTTTGGCTTATAAGTGCTGGGATAGGTTGTTTTTAGGTCCATTTTGATGATTTTGAGACGTTTCCATTACTGCTTCGGAAGTTATTCTATTCAGAACAGGTATATAGCTTAGGGAATTCACTTTCTGTTGCACTTATGCATACTAGCCTCCATACTGAAATCTTGCCATTGGGTTGACCCCATCATGTTATTATTATTAAACCATTTTCAATCTGCGACTTATAAATCATGATATGATGGTAGAGCCATCATTCACATGGGATTCTTAGTTAGATCCTCGTCAGTGTATCTTGCCTATGCTAAAAATTGAGTAGGCTCGGGAGTCCTCTTTAGTCCCGCCATGACTTATGCATTGAAGCTTCATTCTTCTTCTTATTCTCTATATTTTCTGGCTTGATACCTTAGAGGCTCCGATTTGTTTTTTGAATTGTTTTGTTGCATTTCATATTGACCATTTTTATATCTTGGCCTTAAGATGGCTTCACTTGGACTCATGTATAAGCCATCTTTTGACCCTATCTTTCTACAAAGTCAACCATGCAATCACTTAGCTTTTGCAACTCAACACCTTTGCCCATGGATGGAACATTCCTCTGAGTGTCACTTACCAATTTGTCCAACTTGCGTTGAGCATAGGATTGTTCCTATCCCAGGAACTAGTGCATCTATTCATCGACACTCATTCTATCCATTGTACTATGGGCATTCTTTTATTCTTTTTCAGGCTTTCAATATGAAAAACACAAAAAAAAAATCTCAGAAAGAGCAAGATTGAGACATTACTTCCACATCTGATGGAAGCTAAAGAGTCATATGTGTCGCCCTTGAGAAAAGCACAAAAAATCTACGTCTTTTCTGCATTTTGGGATGGGTTTACTTTTACTTAGGATAAGCCATAACCTTGTTATCAAGTTAGTACTCCCCTGGTTGGTTATCTCTTCCAATCATATGGAGGGTTTGTTCGTGCCTCCTACATGACAAATGTATACAAATTTATCATATGCTTCCATCATCAAATTGAGTCAAGTTTTTTTTCAAGGGAAGTAAACCTAAGTCAACCTCTCTGCGGTGTCTCTTGACTCATTTTTCAGTCAGCCATCCTCGCTCAGTTAGAGTCTTGTTCTATCACACCAACTATTTGGCACTTTGCTCATGTTGGTTTAGAAGGTCTCCATTGACTTATTTCTGGCATGTTTGTCTCTTATCGACCTCGAAAAATTTCTCTGAGAGTAAACCTAGAGCCACACCCTGGCCCTATTTACATCATTGATAGGTGACCTTGTACTCAGCATTTGATCAACACCATGGGTCTTTGACTGAGTGGTTTCCCTTGTGTTCGAATTCAGATTTCATTATCATACCTGGGATTCATGTAGTGCCTTGGTTTCCATATGACCCTATTGGTGGATTCCTTGCCTCTTTGTCATCTTTCATTATTGGTTGGTTCAGAGGGTCTCTGTCATGTGCTAGCTACATTTTGTGCATGCCGAAAATGTGCTTCGGGTTGGTTACTTTACTTTTTCTTCATCTGATTCCTTCCAAATTTTGGCCTGTGGGTTACACTTGCGTTGGATTCATGGGGCATGCCTTAATGCCTTCCTTCCAGTAGATATTTTCCCATCGAATCTAACTCATTGTTATGGGAATAAGGTCTAGAGTCCTTTTTTCAGTACCTTAGCATTTGCAGTCATTAGTGGTAGATTCCTTCGCTATAAACAGTGAGAATAAAATAATGTCTCCTGATTTGTAGATTCTCTCAAGTGTTCGACTTCAACTCATTCATTCGCACTTGTTAGATTTTACTGGGGTACCTTGACTCTCGTCATCATTATTGGTGAGTTGTCTCACGTTTGTTAATGGTATACATCAATGATCGGTAATCAAATGATTTCTCACATGATCAACTTCAAATCATTTATTCCCATTATGTATGATTGTACCATAGTGATTGGTGAAGACCTCGGGTTTTCATTAGCATGTTTTGGTTCACTTTGACAGATGATTCACTATGTACGTTAGAGTTCTTGATATACTTGTATAAATATTGGATCTACTCCATACTTGCTATGTGTACATGTTTTTCTTTCACTGAGCATGGGTATCCCCACCTCACACATGAGCTTTCTTTCTGATTTCTTTCACTGGTTTTTGGTAGGCTAAAATCTGGTGAAGTCCTCTCAAGTCCTCACAAGATTCTTTCTTATGCACATAATACATTTTGGCCATCATGTACCCCTTCTGACCTCATATATTAGGGGGGATTTTTTATATCATCATTTATCACCTTTATATACGTAATGACTTATGTATTGGCCTTGGGAAGCCTTTTCCTTTCAGACTTGGTCAACTTCTTAAAAAACATTATTTTGAATTCCATATGCGTCTCTGCCCAAAATTTTACGCGTGCAGACGCAAGTTCGCTCATATATGAACCACGTATACAATTTAAAATATTAAAAATTAATAAACTCTCTATTAATTGGGCAGGGTTTACGGGTTTTACCTGAGAACCACCTACACCGGCCCATGGCCAAACTGCTTCCCAACTGAAAAACTGATTTGAGGAAGTTTAAATACACCTCATTGGGAAGGCCTAATGGAGGAGAGAGAATGTTGTTGATACTATAGCCTATTATAGCCCAAATCAAGTCTGATTATCCATGTGCCTCCTGCACTTCCCAGGTTCAAGAAAACCTTATTTCTTTGTGATGATCACCCTCCTTATGTGACATCCTTTGTGCACCTCTTATGGAAGAATATTGTTGACGCTTGGGCTGAACAGATCCGGAGGATGGTTTCTATTGGAGTCGTGGCTGATTTCAGGTGATATCTCCACTTTCTTTTTACATACATCAATAAAAGAAGCTTTGTCCTGTTCCTGATGTCATGTTCTTATATGTTTCATATACATGTTAATGATCTGGTAATCGTTATTTCATGAATATTTTATGAGTTTATATGATCTAATATACTGAAATTTAGGATATATATGTTGTAGAACTATTATATGTGCTTTGTCTTGAGTGAGCTGTAGGTTTTGAAGCACAAAGAGTAGCAGAAGGTTTGCACCCTGTGGGATCGACCTCAAACGTAGGACATATGGATAAGGTCACATATTCCTAGTTTTCTACTTTATGCATTAGGACTTGTAATTTGAGTGATTCTTGTGATTGTATGCCTTCCGATCTGTTAGGTCCCTCAACCGAGACCTTAGGGTATATTTTCCTACAACAAGCATGCTCCCCCATAGCCAACATAGGAGCTCACATAATAACAGGATGCATCCATACAACATATTTAACTTAATAGCTGCACCGTGGCTAGTCAAGAGTCCAAATCTAGTGATCATTAGCCATTATTCAGTCTTAGAGTCCACCCTATGAGCCAATGACTAATTAGTAACCCCTTGAAGGATTAGTTGAAAAAAAATCATCCCCTAACTAGAACTCGATGAGCTCCATCATTAGACATATTTGGAGGGGTTAATGGTCACCTTTTTCCCTTCTTAGATCTATTTTTCTTGAATTTTTATTATTATTTGGTTTTATGATGCTAGTATAGGTGTTGATTAAGGCTAACATACTCTAAGTGCATAATATGAGGTTGAGTGCATAAAATAATGAATTATTAAGCCTTTTTATAAGGATTTTATCATAAAGGCTTGGAGGAGACAGCAAGGAGAAATTATAGGAGGATTGTCCACCCTCCTTAACTCTCAAAGGCAGCCAAAGGATCCCAGAGATTCTCTCCAGCAATTATAACTCCAAAGGCAACCAAAGGATCCCACAGATTCTCTCCAGCAATTCGAATCCCAGAGGCAGCCAAGCAACTCAAAGAGGAGAGCACTGAATCTTTGTTTACTGGGAGTCAAGTGGACTCAGTCACCATTTTTCAAGGGAGTTTTTGGTAGCTTCCCTGTAGAACAAATAAATCAGAGCTAGAGCTAGGAAGAGTTAGTAAATTCTATTTGGAACTTTGTTGCAAGTTATCAAGCTTTTTATTATTTTAGTGATCAAACTTTCAGAGATGTATGAGGTTATTATTTTATGAAATGAGCAGACTAATTTCATTTTACTGATTTAAGTTTCAGAGAGCTAGGCTTATGGGTTAGGTCCCAATCCATGTGCCTCAACCTCTCTGTTGTACTTGTTCTTTGATTTCTGTCATTTCATTATCTCTGCTTCTGATAATTTCATTTATGTTCCAAGTTGCTGCTAGTTTTGCTTTCAGTAGGCTTTCGTAGTTTTTTCTTTTCTTGTGAGTAATAGAATAGAAAAAAAACCAAGAAAATCTATGGATCAAGACCCCCTTCTCATCTCTGTCAATAGAGCTCGAGGAGGGCGAACCTTCCCACAAGCCCAAAACCTAGTTTCTGTTTACTATTTCTGAGGTTAAAGGTAGATTTGCATTACCATTTTTTAGTCTTCCTTTGCACTGGATTTTTACGCATTTGCCTATTTATTTGCACATAAGTTAGCAGGATTGATTATAGGAATCATTGTAAAATCCCAGAGTAGCTCCGAGGCACCTCCCGCTTCATTTTCCCTCTCTGCCTTCAGGGCCTGAACAATGTTTCTACGCTTCCACTTCCTCCTTTACCTCTTATTTGCAACTGTTGCACCCACATTTTTCCCTAAACGCACTTAAGCCCTTTGGCCTGCCTTATTCCTTTGTTTTTTATCAAGAGTTCATAAATTTTTCTCAAAATTCAAAGTTATAGGATTGGGTTGAAACTAGGATGGTTGTATATATCTCGTCTTCCTAATTCCGGTGTTGCGAATGCTTCAAAAAAATGATGTCATATGAGGGAGATATCACGGTATGATCGAAATGCCAAACAAGTTAAATTACGATAGTTTGACCAAGTTGACTGGGATGCATAGTCAACAGAAAAGGGATGCATAGCCAGCAAAAAAGGAATATTTCGAGGAATATTCCTTCCTCAGAACCAATCATGGTTTGAGAAGTGTCCATTTTCTATTGGTTGTACGAGGTTTGATGGGCCAATCAGAAGGTGCCACACGGCTCGCCCTGAGGCCACTATGTGGCCCTGAAACAAAATGGTAAAATTTTGTTGAGGTTCCGTAGGAATCAACCCCCAGACCTTCCGTTGGGCACACACAAATCTTACCATCTGAGCTACGCTTGTTACTTAACCTCTGTAGGAGTCGGGTTTTATTTAAGTTTTATTGCAGTGAGAGTTGGGGGTTGGGAAACGTCGGCGGTCCCAACCCGCTAGAGGTCCCCACATTGTATGGCCACATTGCAACAATAAACTCCAGCTCAAACAGCGTGGATAGCTCTACCCGACAACTTCAACCATGGTTCAACGCAAAACCACAGTTAATGCGGAGTGGATAACGTCCGACGGTTAGTAACCCGCGGTTTTGGGGGTGCGCATGTGGCCACCCGCAACTGCAAAAATTTATTGCAGTGGTCTATTCAGTGGACAGTTAGCAAGTGCACCAAAATTGGTGGCCTTGCCTTTTTTAACTCCATTTAAGTGGAGTTCTTTCCTAGGTGAAACTGGGAAAAAGTGTAGGAGGCCCAATTTTTGCCCATTCTAAGTGAATGAAGAGTCATTTTTGACTAATTGGAGAATTATGAAGCCATTGGTGTAGATAGAACAACCATTAGAGCCTTGTAATAGCAAAAATTTGAGCATAATGAAATATGGACATGCCATTGGGAGCTAGACCAGCAGATGTAGCACAGGAGGGGTGAACTACTTCATCATGCCTACTATGTAGAAATCATGTGGTAGACTTATTTCTCTATTTTACACTATTGTTAATTGTTATTTAAGCTTGTTTTATGCTTCTAATTCACTAAAAATCATCTACAATTCATGGTCAAACTCCTTAATCCTTAAGCAAACTAATGAACCAATTATGCACATGCTTTTTAAAACTGAAAGACACTTAGCAAAACAAAACTAATAGTCATTTCAGATCGAGTAGTTATCAGAGCTAGAGTTTTTCACTAGTGTTGTTTAGTGCAAATAATTGTTTAACTGTTTGCAAGTTTTATATTCTTACAAGGCCCAAGCTCAAAAGAGGAGAAGGCAAATTGGTGGAAGCAGAAGGGTCTCAAAAAGAGCCAAAGCAAAGGAGAGCAAGATTTCCACAACCTCCACCACCTAGTTCACCTCCTAAAGAAGCAGAAACTCCATTAAACATGCCTCATGAGGAAGGAAAAATTAATGAAGAAGTTGACCCTAAAGAGGAAGAAAGAGTTTTCAGGAAAGAATTTCTTGATATGACTGAGATGGTTAGAATCCTTTATCAATAAAGGAATGAGAGATTGGAAGGAGAAGGATCTAAACTTCAAAAGGAAGGACAAGGATCTTAAGGAGGTAAACATGATGAAGACAAGTCAAAGAAGGGAAATGGAGGAAATGGAGGCAATGGAGAGCCACCACCTTCACCCTCATCATCATCATCTTCTACCTCTACTTCAGAATGTCAGCCACACAAGTCCAAGAGCACTGGTAAAAATCCTTTTTTAAAACTTGATGTTAAGTTTGAATTGCCAATGTTTAATGGTGAAGTAAATGCAGAAAAGCTAGATAATTGGATTAGACAATTGGAGGTCTATTTGAGAATACAGAACCTTCAAGATGCTGAAACAAAAATTCAGTTAGCTTCTTTGAGAATGGAAGATGTAGCTCTTGTTTGGTGGGAAGCCAAGACAAAGGAGGAAATCAAGAAACTTGGTAAGATTATTCTATCATGGTTAGATTTTATTACTACTATTAAACAACAGTTTTATCCATTAGCTCATATGCAGAAAGCCATCATTAACTCATAGAAATTTAGGAAATTAAAGGGACAAAATGTGCAAGAATACACCAAAGAATTTAGGAGAAGAGCCCTTTTATTAGGGGTGGATTTGTAGAGCCAAGACACTTTGCTAAAGTACATAGGAGGCTTACATAGCTACCTAAAATATACTATTCTCATGTTTAACCTCACCAGTCTAAATGAAGTTTGTGTTCAGACCACACATCTAGAAGCTAAAGGGAAGAACATTTCTGAAGAGGGTAGGAAGAAACCTTTTAAGGGTAAAGCCAAAGAAAAGACCTCAAAAGGTAAAAACAAAAAGAATGCATCTGTTAAGAAAGAGGGAGAAAAAGTGACTTGTAAACATTGTTCAAAAGAAGGCCATGATGAAACTCATTATTGGAAATTACATCCAGAATTGAGGCCAAAGAAACCCAATAACAAAGGGAAACCTAAAACTACTGCTACAACTCAACATGATTTAGGATCTGATTCAGGCGATGAAACTAAAATCACAACCACGGGATTGAAGAACATGAAGGGAAAATAAATTGAAACTAAACCTAGTACCAGTACATCAAACTGTCACATAAACACTCCAAATGAATATGAAAGAATTGAACTGTTTCATGTGAGGGTCATATCCAAGCATACCAATATTGACACACTGTTTGACAGTGGGTCACAAGAAAACTTAATCTCTAAAAATTTGGTCAAGAAAATTAACCTTGAGACCATACCACATCCAAAACCATATCCATTGGGTTGGATTTGTAAGGACTAAAATCTACATGTTACAAGGAAATGTATATTAAGGTTTGCAATCAATGCAAGCTTTGTTGACATAGTCGAATTAGATGTGGTTATGCTTGATATAACTAGTATTGTATTAGGGAGTCCTTACTTGTATGACATGAAAGCTATCTTCTATTTCCATGAGAAAAAATATCATTTATTCATAGATGGAAAGGAGTTCATTGTTAGAGCACATCACAAGAAGACAAACATTACTTTGGTAAATCCTGGATAGGTGAAGAGGTTGGTAAATTAAAGTAAGAATTGTGTTCTTCTTATGATTAAGCCTAAAGGTAATATTAATCATGAATATTTTGAGGGATGTGATCCTAAGTTTAAATCAGATTTATATGATGTGGTTAATGGTCATAATGAGATGTTTCAGGAGCAGCAAGATTTTCCTCTTCCAAACATCGGTATGTATCGCATGTTGATAATGGAGAATGCTGAAATAAAGAGGCAAATCAAAGAGATGTTGGACAAAGGAATCATAAGGCCAAGTACCTCGCCATGCAGTTCACCCATAGTCTTGATACCAAAGAAAGTTGGGACTTGGCGCATGTGTGTAGATTTTCGAGCAATCCAAGAATAGATGATTTTCTTGATTAGCTGAAAGAAGCAAAGTTTTTCACTAAGTTATATTTACGAAGTGGATATCATCAAGTAATAATTGCAGAAAGTGATATATGGAAAACTGCATTCAAAACCAAACAAGGACTATTTGAGTGGCTAGTTATGCCTTCTGGTTTATGTAATGCACTGACAGATTTCATGCGAGTTATGGATAATTTTTTGCGGCCATTCCTTGATGAATTTTTTATTTTTTACTTAGATGACATTTTGATTTTCAGCAAAACAAGAGAAGATCATGTCTTGCATGTAAATAGAGTGCTTGATATTTTGAAGAAAGAGAAATTGTTTCTTAAGATGTCAAAATGTGAGTTTGGAAAGACATCTTTGGTCTATTTGGGACATATTGTAGGAGGAGGATAATTGAGGATTGATCCTTCTAAAGTGGAAGCCAATGTGAATTGGCCCATGCCCAAAACAGTTACTAAGGTAAGAAATTTCTTAGGTGCAACTCAATATTGGAGGAAGTTTATTGCTAACTTTTCTTCCATCGCAGATCCTATGCATGCAGTGACAAGTGTGAAGAAAGGCTTCCAATGGGGAGGAAAAAAATAGCAAGATTTAAAAGCTTTAAAAGACAAGATCAATTTAGCTCTAGCCCTTGCATTACCAAATTTGAGACAACCATTCAAGATACAAATCGATGCTAGTGATTATGCCATGGGCGCAGTACTTCTGCAGCATGGTAAGCCTATTGCCTTTCATTCAGAAACTTTTAATGGTGTTTTGACTAATTATCCTACGTATGACAAAGAACTAAATGAGTTGGTACAAAGTGTCAAGAAGTGGAAACACTACTTGATGGGTAAAGAGACTATTGTACATACCAATCACCAACCAATACAGTAGCTAGTGTCGCAAACAAAATTGCAGCAATCAAGACATTTTAGGTGGATGGGATTTCTTCAAAAATTTCACTTGGTTATAAGGTACAAAAAAGGTATATTCAATGAATTTGCAGATATGCTTTCGAGACCAACCATTAGTGCTTCTACTTCACTCAAAAATGATTCTGTTGTACATGAGAGTTACATAGAACAATATGCACATGACATTGACTTTCAAGATGTGTATGCTAGTTCGAGTGAAGGGAATCAAGTTGAAGAAAAAGACTATCACATGCATAACAATTTTCTGTTTCATTTGGGCAAGCTATGTATTCCACAAGGAGAGAGGCTAAGTTTCATGATAGAAGCTCATTATTCTCTTATTGCTGGACACTTCGGGGTAAGCAAAATAGTGGTGCATCTATAGAGGTATTGTTGTTGGCCTCGCATGATAGATAGTGTGTCACGTTTTATAACAGGTTGTTCTATGTGTGCAACAAGTAAGCCTAGTAATAGGAAGATTGGATTGTAAATGCCACTAACGGTACCATCAAGGCCATGGGAGAGTGTCTCCATGGACTTTGTTGGAGGTCTACCTATCTCAAGAAAACAACATGTTTATATTTATGTAGTTTTGGATAGATTCAGTAAAATGTGTATACTTATGCCATGTAAGAAAACCATTACTATTGAACAAATTGTTGAACTTTATTTTCAAAATGTTTGGGTTCATTTTGGATTACCCACTTCTATTGTTAGTGATGGGGATTCCAGGTTCATTGGGAATTTTTGGTCAAATCTATGGAGGATGATGGACACAAAATTGAAAAAGAGTACCGCTTTCCATCCACAAACAAATGGACAAACCGAAGTAGTGAACAAAACCGTTGTGCATCTATTGAGAAGATATTGCAGCAAACATCCTAAGTTGTGGGATGAACAATTGCATTATATTCAACACACTTACAACTAAGAAAAGCACTCTTCAACATAAACCTCACCTTTTGAAGTATGCTTTGGGTATTTGTAAAAATAGCCATTAGACTTCATCTTTGCCAAAGGATGTTGCAATTGATGGCCATAGTGACATTGATAAGGCTCGAAAGTTCATTGAGAAAATTCATATTATACATCAACAAGTTCAAGAACATCTTGAGAAAAGTCAAAGAAAATACAAACAGAGGCATGACAAACACCGGGTTGATCACAAGTGTCAAGAGGGAGATGACGTATGGTTGCACATTAGAAAATAGAGGATGCAAGGGGAAGGTAAAAAGCTCAAGCCCATACTCTATGGTCCTTTCAAGATCACAAAGAAAGTTGGTAATAATGCATTCCAACTTGACTTGCCTTCTTATATGAAAATGTATTCAGTTGTTAATGTTGAAAAATTATGCTTGTATGAGCCATCTTTGATCGATGATCAAAGAAGTGATGTTAAAATACCTTATATTGAAGATTTATCACCTGAATTTCTGGATGAGCTCAAAGAAGATACAATTCTTGACAGGAGGACAAGAGCATCAAAGAGGGGAAGTGTTGACTAGCTTCGAGTTGGGCTCAAAGGCACTAAACCAAGAAAGGAAAAATGGATGGAGGTTGGAAAGTTGAGGGAGCTGTACCCTCATCTAATGAACAGGTAGTCAAGTATTTTGTGGTCCAAAAGCTTCCCAATGGGGATGAATGATTAAGAGTTCATAAATTTTGCTCAAAATTCAAAGTTACATGATTGGGTTGAAACCAGAATGGTTGTGTAGATATCGTCTTCCTGATTTTGGCTCTATGAATGGCTCAAAAAACCGATGTCTTATGAGGGAGATATTGATTTTTGATAAAAATGCCAAATAGGTAAAATTGCGAAAATTTGACCAAGTTTGACTGGGATGCATAGTCAGCAAAAAAGGGATGCACAGTTAGCAAAAAGGAATATTCCTTCTTCAGAACCAATCGTGGTTTGAAAAGTGTCCATTTTCTATTGGTTGTATGGAGTTTGAAGGGCCAATCAGAAGGTGCCACATGGCCAGCCCTGAGGCTGCAATGTGGCCCTGAAACAGCATGGTAAAATTTTGTTGAGGGTCTAGAGGAATCGACCCCTAGACCTTCCGTCAGGCACGCACATGTCTTATCATCCGAGCTACGCTTTTTACTTAACCTCTATAGGAGTCAGGTTTTATTGAAGTTTTATTGCAGTGAGAATTGGGGGTTGGGAACTGCTGGTGGTCCCAACCTGCCAGTGGTCCCCACGTTGTATGGGCACATTGCAACAATAAAATCTAGCTCAAACCACGCGGATAGTGCTACCCGACAACTCTAACCATGGTTCAACGGAAAACCACAGTTAATGCATAGTGGATAACCTCCGACGATTAGTAACCCATGGTTTTCGAGGTGCACATGTGGCCACCCCCAACCACAAAAATGTATTGCAGTGGTCTAGTCAGCGGAAAGTTAGCGGGCATGCCAAAATTGGCAGCCTATGCCATTTTTAACTCCAGTTAAGTGGAGTTCTCCACTTTTAATGGAGCTTTCCTAGGTGAAACTGGGCAAAAGTGTAGGAGGCCCAATTTTTTCCCATTCTAAGTGAATGAAGGGTCATTTTTGACTAATTGGAGCATTTTGAAGCCATTGGTGTAGATAAAATAGCTATTAGAACACTAAAACTACATGTAATAGCAAACGTTTGAGCATAATTAAAGATGGACATGCCATTGGGAGCTGGAGCAGTAGATGTAGCCCAGGAGGGGTGAATTGCTTCATCATGCCTGCTATGTCGAAATCATGTGGTGTCTTATTTCTCTATTTTACACTGCTGTTTAGTGTTATTTAAGATTTTTTTATGCTTCTAATTCACTACAAATTATCTACAAGTCATGGTAAAACTCCTTAATCCTTAAGCAAAATAATGAACCAATTATGCACATGTTTTTTAAAACTGAAACACACTTAGCACAGTAAAACTAATATAGTCATTTCAGATTGGTTTTTTTATTCATGGTTACCTTACCGTTTTTAACGCAGAACAAGTAAAAACCATTCAAAAACCATCAAAAACTTGACCTCTTCCTTCCTCCTCAAAATCCCCGCTACTGTACTTCGCATTTCACACTCTGCATGGTTTAAGTTATTCCCGTTAACACTTACCGCTTCCTGATGCCAGTTGCGATATTCATCACATCGCAAGTAGCTCACCGCAACCTTTTCCTTTGTTTCTTTCAACACTTACCACTTCAAAGATCACTCACTACAACCTGCAACATTTCCATGTTTCCTTTAACACATATCACTTCTGAATGCCGATTGTGATATCGCCCCCACCTCCACATCATGACTTTGCATCACACATCACAAATCGCTTTTTTTTTTGTTCTTTTCTTTAACACTTACCTCTCCTATTGGCCAATTGCGATATTGCGATCGTGCTCGCCTCTGGTCCCACCGCCACGTCGCCCATCACAAATCGCACTTCGCAAGACTTACCTCATCACACTTTTCTCCCGCTCCCAAATGACCTTTCCACTATCCCTTTACTTTTGTGATATTGCGATTGTGACATCGCATATCGTAACCTTTGTCTCCTTCGCATCTCCGCCATCACTTATTCCGCATTATTCCTCTCCAAATCCATTTCTGAACCATATTATAAGGTTTTATAATTTTTAAACCCCCGCTTTCCACCTCTAAGCCGTGTTTCATGTGCTAAGCCCTCCATTAGCCTCTTTAGCCATCTTTCTTTCCTCCAAGATGCAAAATCAACACCTTTTCAAATAGGATTGAGTCATGGATATCTTAGTTTCATAGGTAGAAGCATGGTAGATAAACCATAGGATAAATAGACTACATATAGGCATTTGGCCAAGTTAAGTGTGATTTAGAATTAGTTTCCTTTCTTCCATTTATTTTCAGAAAGTTAGCTTAGTTTATTTTCAGTCATTTCCTTTTCTGCAATTTAAATTAGTTTCATTCCTGTCATTTTTTTCCAGAACTTTAGTTTAGTTTCCTTTCTGTCATTTCTTTCCAACAATTTAGTTTAGTTTCCTTTCTGTCATTTCCTTCCAACAATTTACTTTCCAGTTCTTATCATAGTTTAATAAATAGCACCCTTTTGTAAAGCAGAGGAGGATGACATGAGAAGAATGCATATACTGTGTTTATAGCACTACCACTTCCAAGTTTGTACGAACCTAGGGTTAATAAAGTAAATTAGGGCAACCCCTGGGAGTTGCAGCACTCTTGGTGAAATACTGAGGCTTACCACTTTTTGGCGCCGTTGCCACAGAGGTGTCTAGTAGATGCTTTGATTTTTTTTAGCATTATTTTTTGCTTTCTTTTCTTTTCATGTCATTTCAAAAATATTGAAAAAATACAAAAAAATCTGATTTTCATGCCTCATAGGACTAGGAATTCTCAAAGACAAATCTTACCTAAAACCCCCACATCACCTCCTAGCCACCATTCACTATTCTTCAATGGCAGTGAGATTGAACCCCCTATAGGAGAGCCTTCTGAATATTTTGAGGATCCTATTGGGGAAGAAGAAGAAGAAGACCTTGATTCAACTGAGGGACCTGTTTCACCTACCTTAACCATGGTTGGGATCTAGAGAGCCTTTCCCATAAGAGAGGTAGATGGGGAAACTAAGATGAAAAACATTAGGCCCTCAACCCTTCCACACTTTCATGGATTTACCTTTGAGGACCCTGACATATTCATGTTTGTATTTGTTGTTGTATGTAGGATGTATGACTACACCTATGATGATCAGAAGTTGAAGCTATTACCATCCACCCTTAAGGATGCAACCTTGTGCTGGTTCATGGGTCTACCTGGGTACAACATCACTACTTGGGCACATATGGAGGATACCTTTAACAACAAGTACAGAGACTACTGTAGGTCCAAGGAAACTAAGGATGAGATATTTAGGATGACTTTAGGGCCTGATGAATCCCTAGAGGACTATGAAGAGAGGTTTCAATTAAAATATAATAGAGCCTACTATACTCTTGATCATGCATCACATAAACTTGTACTTCTTCGAGGGATCAAAGAAGAGATGATAGAAACCTTGAATATTCTATCAGGAGGATATATCTACCAACTACCTTATGAAACAATAAAAAATTTCTTCTAAAACCATTCTAGGGAATTTAGGAAGAAGGGAAGAGCTAGCTAGAATCCATCCAATACCTCTTCCTCTTCCCCCTCCATCAAACATGAGATTGGAAACATTCTAGAGAACTTCAAGAGTGACATGATGCACACCTTTTCTTTGCAAATGGACACAATGTAGGTCAAAAGGAAGCAAGAGGAAGCAGAGAGAGCCCTGGCCATATTTTGTCCTAGACGTACCCGGAAGCACCCAAGAAATGAATTTCCACTGAATGTCATAAAGGTTTGCTTAGTCTGTGAAGAGAATCATGCCGCAGACAAGTGTCCCTCCTTACTTGGACTTAAGGCTATATATCAAGGTGGGGAAGCAATGCCAGAGCAACTATGTTTCATCAACCAGAGAAGGCCTCAAGGCCCTTGGCCATATCAACAAGGTATGCAAGGTGCACCTTACTCTTACTATCACAACAATATGAGTGCACCCATGCAACCTTGGTACACCCCCACTCCTCCATCCTGGTCTACACCTCCTAATTGGCCTTACAACCCTTCATATCATCCTCAGCCAGTAAACCAACCATTCTAGTAGTATGTTCCACAACAACCTCAGTGGAACAGTGCATCCCAAGAGTGGAGGCCTCAACAAAATCAACCACCTTCTCTAATGCCTTCACCCCAACCTCAACCTCAACTTACTCATGTTGCTCCACCTAGGCTACCCCAAGTACCTGCACAGCCCAATCCGAACCCAAACAATGGACCCACATAGTAGGTTCCTAGTGGAGAAACATCCTATCTAGCTTATGTTATGGAGATATAGGAGGTTAATCTCGTGTCAGGAAGAGAACTCCTATACAATCATCCTCCATATCCACCTATAAAGGTTGAAGAGGAAAAGGAATAAGGTAACACTCAGATCCAACCACCTCCTTTTCCTAAGCGCTTGATCCACCCTAGTCAGCACACCCCGAAGGAAACTTATCTCCTGGGAGAATTAGAAAATTTGTATGTAAATATACCACTTCTCCAGGCCATTAAGGATGTTCCTATCTAAAGTAGGCTCATCAAAGAAAATTTATTCAAGAAAACTGGGAGAAGGAAGAGAGATACCCCCACCATCAATGTGGTAGGACAACTGTCTGACCTGATGTTGGGGAAGGTGATATTTCAAAAGTACCTGGACCCTAGTATTCTAGTTGTTGATGTGCATATAGATGGTGTCATAGTCCGCAACACCTTGATTGATCTAGGGGCTGCCATCAATATCATGACCAAGGAAACTATTTTAAAACTTAATCTCCAGGGGCCTTTGAGGAAAACCACAACAGTTCTGCAACTTGCAGATCGGTCCACAGTAACTCCTGAAGGAATTGTTGAGGATGTTATGGTTTCCATTGACTCTTGGGGGTATCCCACAGATTTCCTGGTCTTGCGACCCAAAACCAAGTTTAATGGTTATCCCCTCATCTTAGGGAGACCTTGGTTAGCCACTAAAGATGCTTTTATTAGTTGTTGGGCCAAAAACATGACTATAGAAAATGGGCCTTTGTCTAAACAGCTAGTGTTATATCCTACATCCCAGCCTTCCATTGATCATGATCTCCCTATATGGTTGGAGGATGAAGAATATGAGTTATATAACAATGCCCCTATGTGTACCATAGATTTTATTCTTAGAGGGGGGCATCTTGATGAAGATGAACTCATCAACCATGCCATTCAAAACTAGTCCTCCACTAACATTCCTCTCGAAACCTTAGTCAAAGAGTCTAAAAACCAACCTTGGATGGAAGTACACTCAGTTGAGTCAACCTCTAAAACCACCAAGGCTATTGAGTTTGGCACATCTAGATATCTAAAAATCAACCAAAACCTTTCAAATGAAGAAGATAAGTAGCTATGCCAACTTTTGAAAGAAAATCTTGCAACATTTTCTTGGGATTACAAGGACATGAAAGGGGTGCATCCTTCAGTATGAAGAAATCACATTTACATCAAAGAAGGATGCAAGCTTGTGAGACAACTGCAAAGAAGGATGAACCCGATTCTGAAGGACATAGTCAAAGAAGAGTACTAGAAACTATTGGATGTAGGGTTCATATATCCTATATCCGATAGTGAATGGGTATCCCCTATTTTCCTAGTCCAAAAGAAGAATGGGAAGTGGTGAATTTTTGTTGAAAATTGGGAACTTAACAAATCCACCAACAAAGTACGTTTCCCTTTGCCCTTTATAGACCAAGTCCTGGATGGCCTTGCGGGGAAGAATTTATTTTCCTTCTTATATAGGTTTAGTGGGTACAATCAGATTCAAATCAGCCCTAAAGACCAGGATAATACTACTTGCACCTGCCCTTGGGTTACCTTTTCTTATAGAGTCCTACCCTTTCAGTTGTGCAATGCCCTAGCTACCTTCTAAAGAGTTTTCCTGAGCATATTTTCTAAGTTAGTCCATGACTCTCTCGAAATGTACATGGATGATTTCACACCATATGGGGATGCCTAGCAGGAAGCTCTCTCTAATTTGGGTAAATCACTAAGAAGGTGCATTGAGATGCATCTCTCCTTGAGCCCAGAAAAGTGTGAATTCCTGAAGAAATCAGGGGTTGTATTAGGACTCTGCACATCCCAAGAAGGAATACAGGTAGACCTGAAAAAAAGCACTATCATCAAAAGGGTACCTGCTCCTCAAAAGAAGAAATATGTCAGTAGTTTCTCAGGCTTAGATGGTTACTATAGAAGGCTCATCAAATATTTCAGCAAGATGGCTTCACCATTATTTGGGTTATTGGCCAAGGATTCTGAGTTTATTTGTTCTGGTCCTTGTCAAGAGGCTTTTGAGCTCATTAAGAAAAAGTTGACTACTTCCCCCATTGTCCGAGGTCCAAATTGGAATTTTCCTTTCCACATCCACACTGATGCATCTGAAAAATTTGTAGGGGCAGCGTTAGGACAATTAGAGGACAAAATCCCTTATGCCATTTATTTCATCAGCAAGAATTTGTCCAAAGCCGAGCTGAATTATACTGCTACTGAGAAGGAGATGTTAGCCATTGTCCATGCTTTGAACAAGTTCAGACATTATGTAACTGGATATCAGACCTTTTTTCACATTGACCATGTAGCCATCAAGTATTTAATGAACAAACTGAATGTCAATGCTAGAATAATTAGATGGTTGTTACTTTTGCAACAATTTGATTTGACTATTGTTGATAAAAATAGAAAGGAGAATGTTGTTGCAGATTTTTTGTCCAAGTTAGCTCTCCTTACAGTTGAAGAAGGAGTGGTGGATGACCAGTTGCCATATGAGCATCTCTTTTCCATATCATCACTCTCACCACGGTTTGCTGATATAGCCAACTACTTGGTTGTTGGGAGACTCTCTCCTAAAATTTCATTCAGGGAGAAGATCAGAATCATCAGAAAAAGCGCCCCTTTCACATGGATTGGGGGGGAACTTTTCAAGCTAGGTCCTGATCAAATACTAAGGAGATGTGTGAGGGAGGAAGAAGTTTTTGATATCCTCTCTGCATGTCATGACAGCTCATGTGGAGGCCACTTTGCTGCAAAAAGAACTGATTTCAAAGTTTTGCAGGCATGATACTATTGGCCTACCCTTCATCAAGATTCTAGAAGATACACCAGCAGGTGGGACCAGTGCCAGAAGATGGGTAAATCCACACAAATGGATGAAATTCCTTTGCACCCTTAGGTGGCTATTGAGCCATTTTACAAGTGGGGCATGGATTTTTCTGGACCTATCAATCCACCATCCGGAAAAAAAAAAGTATATCATAGTCTGCACTGATTACATAACAAAGTGGGCCGAAAAAAAAGTAGTGAAGGTAGCAACTGATGAGAAAGTAGCATAATTTCTGAGGGATACTGTGTTTTACAAGTTTGGGTACCCCAGAGAAATATTCACTGATCAGGGAGAACAATTCACCTCTCACCTCATCGAGAATATTTTGAGGAAGCACAATATTGAGCATAAAACTTCTACTTCCTATCACCCTCAGGCGAAAGGCCAAGAAGAAGTAACTAACAAAGCTTTTGAGAGCATCCTCACCAAGGTTGTGAGTAGTAGCAGAAAATATTTGGCAGACAGATTGGTAGAAGCTACTTGGGCCTACAACACTACTTGGAAGACAACAACATGATTCACCACCTACGAACTAGTATATGGTAAGAAGGCTCTACTTTCAGTTGAGTCTGAATTCAATACTTTAAGAATGGTAGCTGAATTAAATCTAGATCTATCAAATGCCTAAAATGAGAGGCTGCTGCAACTAAATGTATTGGATGAGTTTAGAATGCAAACACTTCTTCACACAAAGGTAGTTCAGCTGCAAAGGAAGGTATGACATGACAATAACATCAAAGAAAAGACCTTCCAAGAAGGAGATTGGGCGCTCTTGTATGATTCAAGGTTTAAATATTTCAAAGGCAAGGTGATGACAAGATGGTTCGGACCTTACACAGTGGAAAAATGTTTTGGTAATGGCGCAGTTCAAATCAGAACCATAGATGAGGAAGGAATGCGCTTGCTTGTCAATGGTCATAGACTGAAAAGTTACAAGAAGCCTTTGTCAAGGGCAGAGTTCATAAATTCAATAAGTAGAGAGGTGTATGTGATGGGAAACTCCATAGCTTCCCACACCTCCTAAAAAAAAGAGGGAAAAAAAATAATAAAGATCCAAGGGTGTAAACCTCTCTGAGGTACCCAAGGCAAGCTTTTGGGTTGAAAACCTCGATGGAGGCAGCTCACTTGCTCTCCAAAAAAAAAAGAGAGAAGGAAAGAGAATAAAGGTCCATGGGTGAAAACCTCTTTGAGGCACCCAAGGCAAGTCTGTGGGTTGAAAACCTCCATGGAGGCAGCCCACTTTCTTTCCAAAAAAAAAAAAAAGGAGAAAAAAGAGAAAAACAAAAAACAAAAAAATACATCTACATCTCTGTGTTTTCTGTGTTTGTTGTTTTGTAGGTTATTAATGATTTTTGGAAAAACAGGGAGACATTCATCTTCTTTTTCCATTCTTCTCTTTTACCATCCATCCCATCATTCACTCCATTCATTTTCATAACGTTTTCCATCACTTCCATACACCATATTCCTCCATTCCTGAGCACAATGTAGAAAAATAAAGAAAGCCACAAACTGCTACAAACATCAGGAAGTTCCTTCAAAAAAAAAGTTGTCGACGGACTGCAAAGAAAAAAAAAGAGGAGCTAACAAAATAGACCCCAAAAAAGACAAGAGTTCCACCCATGGCATCTAGAACATCCCCATGCAACATCTCAAGCAGGAAGAAATAACAAGGAAAAATAAATAGCTCACTCAGAGAGCTACTCATTCAGCAAGCTGCTCACCAAAGAACAGGGAAGTAGTGAAGAACACAACATCTAAAAGGCTTGTCTCCTCAATCTAGCTCCTGTAAACACCTTGGAAACTACAACAGGTAAACTCAGGTTTAGCTTCTCACCCCTCTCTCTGCATCCATAATAGCTATAAATAATTAAATTTGCAGATTTACAGTTTAAGGGGCAGAAACGTGGCCAGTTAGCTTGGCCACCATCATGAAGTATGACTAAGGAGAACTGCAAAGTCACACCACCTAGACATGAAAAAGAAAATAATTTAAATCAAGTGGAGTTGAGGAGAATGAGGGGAAGAAACACGCAGTACATCAAGAATTGACGGGGATAACGAAACAATGGTCTCTTACAAAAACTGGAGCTAAGGTCGAGTTACATAAGCACTCTAGAAGTAGCTACACAGTCTAATAATAAATAGGGCTTGTCTCATCCAAACTAGTAAATTAAATTTTTTTAAAGGGAGACAGACTGACGAAAGCCTGCAGTGAAGTAACAGTGAGCCTCAGCCGCATATTTTCGGACAATATGCAATGGCAACAACATAACAACATTACCTACCCATGGCATGGTCCTCTCTCGTAAATATGATCAGGGAAGCTTTTATATAAACCCAAACAAGGTAGGATTCCACTCCTAGCCTTAAAGAAGATGAAGAAGAACCAAAATAAGAAGAAGATCCAGAAGAAGAACCAGTAGAGGAAGAAGAGCCAGAAGAAGGAGAAGAGCTAGAAGAAGAACCAGAAGAGGAATAAGAAGAAGAAGAGGAAGAGCCAAAGGGCCAAGCAAAAATAGAAGAGATGGCCATAGAAGTCATAGAGATAGTAGAAAGTGCACAAGAAGCAGACTCACAACACAACACCATATCCCCTCAATAAAAAGAGGTAGTTGTCACCTTAGCTCCTCTGAGCACAAAGAGAAAAAGGCAGACCTCTATGTTTTTTAGAGCTAACAGGAGTCAGAGGATAAATCATAGAGAGCCAAAAACTCCTCCCATGAGCCCGATTATCATTGAAGAATCACCAAGGGAGGAGGAAAGAATTGAAGAAATAGTTCTGAAGGATTAGCTACAGAAGGCTTAGGCAGAGAATGTAGCACTAAAGGAGAAATTGCAGCAAAAAGGGGAGCAAGTAGCTACCATGGAAAACTTATGCATAGAAGCCCTTCAGCACAAATTCCCTTCTGACTCATATGCCATGTACCTCAAGGAGCAATGGATTCTATTGCATATAAAAACTCTAGCCTCCCATGGATCACTACCTTTCCAAGATTGTAGGCAATTCATGAATTTCTACAAGCAAGGTAACATGGTTGATCAAGAAAATATGGCAAAGTTTTATGTGCATAACCTTGTGTTGACAAGTCTAGATACTTGGGACCCCAATCCTACAATGGGGGATATGTAGTTGATGGCTCTACTATCTTGGATGATGAATGAGGACACTAGAGCAAAAGAGATATGGAGGGTCATGGGAAGAAGAAACAAAGAACCCTTAAATATCAGACCAGAGTTGTTCAGCACAAGAGGAGCCATCCGTTATGAAACCAGCTCCAAAAATACAAGAAAAGAGAGATCAACACCTTAGAAATCAACCATTTCGAGGGGGAAACCTCCAATACATTACATGAATGAACAGTTCTTGGATGATACAAATTACAAAACCTTCTTTCTATATATAGGAGTCCATGGGGCCACAATGTAATCCTACCCAACCTAACAATAATAATTGAAGGGCATAATAATAACAATATGGGGGTTACAGGGGTACAATAATAACAATAAGGGTGTTACACTAACAACAATAAGGGACTATACTAGTAATATAGGGACCTAACATTCTCCTCTCCTTCAAAAAAGTGTTGTCCTCAATGCTTGAGTAGCTCAAGATGCTTTTGTATGAAATTGTCATCCTCCCATGTAGAATCTTCAGTGGGTAAGTTCTTCCATTTGATGAGATACTCTGAAATTGATCGATTTTGTAGTTCTTGAGTTCTTGTTTCTGTGACTGCTTCAGGTTCCAATATGGTTTTTCCTTCCTCACCAAGTTCTAGCAATATTGTTTGAACTAGAAGTTTGTCCCCTATAACCTTTTTTAAGCATGAAACATGGAAACTGGATGCACTAGCAAAGACGCAAGAAGCTCCAATTTGTATCCCATAGTACCAATCTTTTGCAAAACCTTGTAAGGACCATAGTACTTTGGCGATAATTTATTATCCTTCTTAGCTTGCTTGAGGGACATTTTTTTGTATGGTTGTAGCCATAAAAATACCCAGTCTCCCACATCAAAAATTCTCTCACTGCGATTTTGATCTGCCTCTTGTTTCATTCAATTTTGTGCCAAATTTAGGTTATCCTTTAAGAATTGGAGAACTTCTTGTTGATGCTCAATGTGATCCTCCACTACTTGAACCCTAGAATTTTCCCTTAAAGAAAATGTGATGGATGGTGGATGATATCCATAAAGTGCCATAAATGTATCATTTTTGTTGTAGTATGGAAGGAAGTGTTATACCACCACTCAACAAGAGGTAACCACTTCACCCATTGTGCTTGCTTATCAGATACAAAAAACAAAGATATTCTTCCAAACATTTATTCACTATCTCTGTTTGACCATCGAATTGAGGATGATAAGATGAGCTATGAGCTAGTTGAGTACCCAAACAAGAAAATAATTCTGTCCAAAAATTTCATGTAAAAATGGGATCTTTGTCACTTACAATAATCTTCCGGTTTCCATGTAGCTTTTGAATTGTTTCCATAAATGCAGTAGAAACTGCACTCGCTTTAAATGGGTGAGATAATGCAAAAAGGTGTGCATACTTGGTAATTCTATCAACTACCACCATGATGAAACTCCTTCCTTCAGACTTAGGTAAACCTGTGATAGTATCCATTGAAATCTCCCAACGTCAATTTTGAATGGATAAAGGTTGTAGAAGACCTAGGGTCTTAATTGTCTCAACTTTATTTTGTTGGCAAACCAAACATTCCGCCACAAAATTTTGAATATCATATTTAAGGCCATCCCAAAAATTATTTCTTCACCCTATGGTAAGTTTAAAACCTCAAAGTGTCCTCCGTAAAGGAGAAGCTTGCACCTAAAAGCAATATTTTTTAGTTGGGAATTCTCAAGAAATATATATGCAATCTTTGTAATTTGGTATGAATCATTTTTCCAACCAAATGTATCACATGTACTAGGATCTTGCTGCAACTTTTGAATGAGAGTCCACACTTCTTCGTCCTTCTTCCATTCATCCCTTACTTCGGTTATCCAATCTGGTTGGATAATTGAAATGGCACAAAGCAATGCTTCCACCTCTGTTATAGCATCATTTTTCACCTTCATATGCTTCATGATTGACACCTTGGCCTTGGGCACCATTTCCCCTCAGACTTGAACATCTTCACAAAAAACAATATCTTAAAACCCATACGCGACTCTGCCCAGAATTTTCCGCGTATATACACGAGTCCATTCATAGATATCCATGTATACCTTTTTAAACATTAAAAAATATATACTATTCCCTATTTTCAAGGCAGGGTTGATGGTTATTCCCGTAATTCAACCACCCCAGCCCGTGGCCTAACTGTTTCCAACTGTTGAAACTAATTTGGGGGAGTATAAAAGCCCCTCATGTGCATGGCCTAAGAGAGGGAGAAAATATAGATATTATACTCTGTTGGAGCCCTATTTCAAGTCTGATATTCCCGTGCCTCCTGCACTTCCCAGGTATATTCAGGGAACCCTTGTTTCCTTGAGATGCTCATCATACTATATGACATCTAGTGTGCACACATCTTGGAAGAATTCTTGTGAGGTGAGGGCTAGACGAATCCAAAGGATGGTATGCTCCGAGACCATGGAAGGATTCAGGTGATCTCTCCATATTTCTATTACTGTACGTGCCATTTTTAATAAGAAGAACCATCTTGTTCCCGATATTCATGTGTTTATATCTCTTTATATATGTGTAATGTACATTAATTGAATGTTTAATATTGCTCTTGTGATATTATGCATGAGTTACATTGACATCTAGAAACTATATATGTTGTACAACTAGAGTTTCATGTTCATTCTTTCTTGATTTTCAGGTTACGAAGCATGAAGGGTTGCTGGGGGTTTGCACCCCACGTGATCTACATCAAACGTTGGACTTTCGAGTAAGTTCCGCAACTTTTTATATCTAGTTTTCAGTACAAAAGATAGGTTAAGTGAGTCCTTCTTGAATGGTATGCCCCTGATCTATGAAGGTTTCCAACTTAAAAAACTTTAGGGTATTATATCCCAAAACAGAAATGGCGACTCTACTGGGGATCACATTTTTGTTATTTCTCGTTTGGGTTGTTTCATCTGTCTTGATGGTTCCCAACAGTTTCTATCAATTTTTTCTAGTTCAGTAAATATTTTTCCAGTCAGACTGAAGACCTAGTCTCTTGATCAAGCTTGACCTTTTCTTTTTTTCCTTATTTACCTTTCCATACGCATTTTTTCTTCTGCATAGTTGCGTATACACGTTATTTTTTGCAAAGGGACCCGCGTATATGTGAGTTTCCTTTAACACAGTCACGTATACATGCTAGTTGCTAAACTGCAAAAGCACATATTCCTGGGTAAAATTTGAAATTTTAGGTTTTAAGCTTTTATGGTCTTGTCTGCCTATGGTGACCTATTCCTGTAGTGCCTTTGAGGTCTCTGGATTGTGTCTAAAGTGGTTTTATGTCTCTTTTTCTCTTATTTCTGTGAAGACTCACTCATTTGATGAAATCTTTGTCTGGTGTGTTTGCAATGTTGGATTGAGCACCAAGGTCTTTTCCTAAAGATTCTTGGTTGTTCTAAGTATTCAAGATAGAGAGCTTCTACTCATTTACAATTTCCTAACCTTGTGTGTTGTTTCACATTTTGATTTTTTGCCTTTTTGAAGTGTTTGGTTTTCTTGATTTCATAGACTGCTTTTGTTGCAATTTTCGAAGGGTCTCTTATTGATTCTTTGGAGTTTTTGTTCATTCCAAGTTTATACTATTGTGCTGAGTTGATTTGTTGAGTTTCTTTTATTCCTTTTGCTCATACAAGTCCCACTGCGAGAGTGGCATGGTTGGCTTTGGGCATTTTGTTGAGGCTTTTGCTTGAAATTCAAGTTTGCTTGACTTAGTTACTAGATAGTTCCATTGGTATTTTTTGAAATCTCTTTTCCCTGTAAACTCAAAGGCCCAAAAAACATTTTGTTTTCCATTGCTTTTGTTTTCATTTTGTTTGAAGATTTCTTTTCATCTTTTGAAGCTTTGTTGAGTGTCTAATCTTCGGTTCTTGACTTGATTAGGAAGGAAGTCTTCTTTGGATTTCTTTCTTTCATGTCAAGTATGTGTTGGCATTTTTTATACATAGGAGTTCTGATTTGGAATTGGCTCTGTTGACTGCTAAAAAGTGATTGAACCTTGAGAGACCTTTCTTTGCTTTTTTAGGCTTAGCATCTTATAATTTGCATGTCATTGGTAGTTTGAATTAGATGCACATAAGCATTTTTAGTCTTTTTTGTAACTTTTGAGTTGTGTGAAGTGTGAGCATCCAAAAATAAAATAAAAGAGTAGTCTCGTAGAACCTGTGTAGAAATCACTCTTCATCGAAAGGAAATCAGTGCATTTGCATGTAGTTTGGTTTTCATTGGTTTCTTTCTGTGTCATACAAACACCATCAGTTTCATTTCCACATGCCCTTGACATAAAATAACAACCAATTAAAATAAGCACTATAATTAAAAACAACTAGCAATTTTTTGCATTATTGTCATACACCAACTAGCTAGGTTGTAGGGCCTTGGATTAGGTGAGTGGAGAGTTAACTCTCTAAGGCCGCTCAAATTTTGAAACATAGAAGTTTATTAATGAGTGAAATCCAACACCGTTAAGTGGACTGAGAAAGATCTCCTTCAGAGAGTCAAGCGCAAGAGAAAGTGCAAGCAGAGAAGAGAGATACCCCCTCTCCTATCTGCTAAATCTTGACCTAAGACTGTTTTGCCTAGCTCCCGATATGGATTGGTGCCCATAGTTGCCTATCCTAGGGACCACACAGGTGACTGCAGGGGTGGAATACCTATGGTGCTTGAGGTAGACGTTGCATCACTTACATCAGTGCTTCTAGAGGGTGCCCTTGCGAAGCTTGGGTACTTGCATTGGCAAAGGCTATTGTTAGGAGGTTAGCGTAACTATTTATGTTACCTTCGCTAGTAGGCCTAGGTCGTAATTACCCCAGAATACTTTCGGGAGATCCTATTTTTCACTTTCTTGTATTTTGGTGTCTGGTCCTCATCATCCGGAGCGGAAATACCTGAGAGCTGCTTGTTTGGTTGTACCTTAGGGACTTTGTAAAGTGTGCTCTTTGCTCATAGATTGCTTAGCTTCATATATTTTTTGAGTCTAATAAATCTCTTAAAGTGGTTGACCGATCGCCTTGTCGATCGAGGAGGCTCAGTGGGTTGTCTCTAGTGAGTGTCGAGCCTTCTTCAAGAAGGCATAGGAGTAATTTGGAGGGTGAATTTCACCCGATGTTTTTAGATGCAGCGGAGAGAGATCCTCTGTTAGGGCTAGTTGCTTTTGTAGCTAGTTCTGGTGTTGGTGTCAGTGCCGAGAGGAGTGCTTCACTCATCTCGAGAATTTTATTTCTGGCAGAAGAAGTAGAAGTAGAGGAATTCCCTCAGCCTACTGAGTCTCTTCCATCTCCTCTTCCTGCTAGTTATCCGTTTATCATCGAGTACATTAGACCTGAGTCTCAAAGGCCAGAGAGTCCTTATCCATCATATTCTCACCTTTCGATGGCCACAACTGGGAACACAGCTTTGGCTGTGAGTGCTGCAAGTATTCAGACTCCTTCTTCAGTTGAAGGAGGAGGCACTATTGCTATATCTTTGATTTTTTCTAGTACTGCTATGTTTGGCTCTGGTCACACCTAAGCACAGGCTTCTTAATCTGGTCCCTTTTGTTTTGGAATGCCCACTAGTGGGATTCATTCTTTTTCCTTTTCTACTAATGTAGCTGCATCTGCACCCATATCCTCTATGGTTAGTGGATCATCTTCTTTTCAAGGGTTCCCCTTTGGAAGTGGGCACATCCCTAATTCAACCCCTTCCTTAGGATCTTTTCCTTTCACTTCCCACTCCCCAGATGGTGCGCAAGCAGGCTCGACCGATAAGGAGAGGACACCTCAAAGAAATCAGACCTATTCATTGCCCCATTCTTAGATAGAGATAAGATATACCCTGCCATAGAAATTCACTCTTTTTGGTTTGATGCGGTAGCTTCTTCCCGGTGCAATCCCTTTAGATAGACACATTTCCATACAAACTCCCCCACCCGGTAGTTATAGAGCCCACTCCCCACATAGAAACACACTTCAAATATTAGTCTCGGTACATTAATGATGGGGACAAGGGGCCAGATCCATACGGTTGTCAGATGCTGGGAACGAACCGGGTGAGCCTGCTCTGTGATAGGGACTGAGGAAGAATATGCGTTATATCGTTATAAATAAGCGATTACCTTCCTGATATCTTACAGTTGTTCCCGCCTCTCAATCTCTCCCTTACGATTCCATCTCTCGCTCAATCCCATTCCCCTTATGGTTCTTACCCTACCCTTTATGCTACCACACACTTATCAATGATGCACTATCTTCCACTTGTCAATCCCTACTCAAAGTTTCAATCCATGGTCTGGAGGTCAAAGTTATACTACCTTTACAGGTTGGAATCCTATTTTTACAGCGTTAGGATCAGGGAATCAGTTTCTTGCTGGTCACCAGGGGAATGTTACTTTCCCTCATCGAGTGCTTATCAGGATTTTTCTCCTTTTTCAAATTCATAAAACCCCTACCAGGGGGTTTCTTCTTCTTTCACTACCTCAGTGGGGGGAAATGGTCCAGTTTATAGTAACTCCATGTTGGGAGGGGGTCCTTCTCTGAATGCTGGGTCACAAGGATTTTCCTATGGCCCAAAATTCTCTAAAAACTCTACCTAGCAACCTGGTGCCTCATCAAATCCAGGTTATTCTTTTCAGAATATGGGGAATCCATCCTATGGGGCATGGAATTCCCAGGCTCCTCCTCGATTACCATTTTTGGCAATGTTAAACTTGCCAGATTTATCGAAATTGACTAACGATTCTATCCAAAGTCCGGGGTGGTCTCCGGTCCCTACCAAACTACCCTCATACATCCCAAATTTTGAAGGGAAGAATGGAGAGGATCCGGCGGATCACATCACCACTTTCCATTTATGGTGTTCATCAAACTCCCTGATTGATGATTCAATTAGGTTGAGGTTATTTCAATTGCACCTTAACTGGAAATGCAGCCAAATGGTATATTGAGTTAACTGGGGGCAGTTTTGCTACTTTTGGAGATTTGGCTACCATGTTTCTAAATCATTTTCAGTTGCTTGTCCATTATGACGCCAGGACTGAACTCCTGGCTAATTTTAAGCAGGACAAGGCAACTCACATTTCTGATCATATTCAGGAATGGCGAAGAAGGAAGAGGCTCATTAAAGCCGATATTCTAAATGAATTCCTTCTATAATGGTTTTTGAAATCCTTGCAGCTAGATATTTTTAAGGACGTATCCCTATCAGGGGTATTTTCCGAGGAGCAGGCTATTTTTAGGGCTCAGCAATTAGAACTGATTTATTCTCAATCAGGAGTCCTCAATAAAATTTTGCCTGATGCTCCTCACTCCAAATTGGACTTGTCAAAAGCTAAACCTGGTCCTCATGGTGATGTAATTATTGGTTCGGTCAATAGCAGTGCAGCTAATTTTCTTAGTCAATTGCAACAGTTTTCTATACAATCTGCTTCTTCTAGTCAGGTTATGCCTTCAGTGCCAACTCCTTCCCAGTATTTTTCAATAAATGTTGTCCAAACTTCTAACCCCAAATGAAATCAACAATTCGAAGGGAAGAAGAAGGGACAAAATAATAAAAATAAGGGCAAAGATGTAAAGGGGAATGCAAATAAATCCAACGAGCATGTTGGTGAGGGTCAAAAGGATAAAAATGAAGTCAAGTTTCCATGCAAGCTATGTACTGGAGACCATCTTACTCACCTTTGCCCTAAAATTAAGGATGTGCAGCACTTGTTAGCTCAACAGGGTTCTTCCAGTTCCCAGACTGTGTTAACAAACCATTTTCCCCAACGGCAGCAATTAGTTGTTGGTGCGAATCAAAATACTGGGGCTCCCTCTAGGGGCACCCAAGAAGGGGAAAACATATCAAACATATAAATGATGAGTGCTCACACATATATCGTTACAAGATCTCCTGATTATGGCAGAGCCGAATCTTCAAAAGCCAAGGGGGCTCCTGATAGTGCTAAACCGCTTCATATTACGAGGCCCACTGTTGAGCCTATACCTCAAATGCCAAAGGTATCTACAAAGCATATGACGATTAATCCAAATGCCAAGGCCACCCAGAACTACTCTATTGTAGAAGATCTGGTGCAAATTCCTTGTGCCATGTCGGCTCTCGAGGTGCCCCAGTCTTGTCCAACTCAGAGAAGTGCTCTCCTCGTTGCTATTGGGGCTGTTGATCCAAATAACTCTCTTATTATTACATTTGATATGTCTAATTTCAAAAATAGACTCCCTCATCATATGGCTTTCCATATTAGATCGTTGTATCAAAAATTCAATATATTTCAAACGGTCATCAATGAGGGTGCTTCCACGTGTGTGATGTGTCTCGCATGCTGAAATGGAATCAGATCTCCCGCAGCTATTCCTTCAGCCACTCTTTTGACTGTGTTTGATGGTCATTCTCACAAGTCGCATGGTATTGTTCCGGCTTTGCCCATTTGTGTTGGGGGAAAAACTATTAACATCGAGGTTGAGATAGTTGATGCAAGCTTGGACTATAACCTTTTGTTGGGGTGAAATTGGATTTATGAGATGGATGCCATTGCGTCCTCATTATTTCACATTATTTGTTTCCCTCACAAAGGGAGGATTGTCACAGTTTACCAACTGGATTGTTCTCCTATAGACCCGAATGCATCTACTGACTCAACTATTCCTTTAGTGGATAATATCAAACCGTCTGTTGAGAATATAGGGGTTGGAATGTATTCTTCTTTGATGGGTACTTTTGATTTTCCACTTCTTTCCATTCATATAAATTCAATTTCATCCTTAAAGGCTCCTATTCAAAGAGAGTTCTTTAGAACTCATTATTTTTCGGACCCTTGGACCTTACCTTCCCCTACCTCCACATTAGCAGAAGTTCAAGTGGGTGGAATGGAATTTCCTATGTCTGCAGCTAAGATTGCTTACAAGTCTATTGTTGACTTTGCAGAATCCACTCCAGTTTCTCTTTCATCAGAGGAATTAGATGGAGATGTGGCCCCATATTTAGTTCTTCTTCCGCCTAGGATTTCCTTGACACCACTCTTCCCTCTGAAGAGGCTATCCTGGAAGCTATGACTGGTATAGATAGACTGTGGGATGATTTGCATCATCGGTCTTACTTTATACCAGATTTGAGAGAAGTTGAATCAAGTTTTCCTAGTCCTCAGTCTTCTGGTCTTGTTCACTCGGTCCTGAACCCTTTACCACCAGCACAGGTATTTGCTGAAGGGAAAATGGCTATGATTTCTCTGACTATCTCGGTGAACAGTTCCAGAAATCCCAACATTATCGAGAATGTTTTCATCGGAGCTGAATGTTCCCTTGAAGAGAGTCAAATTTACACTGATCTCTTTCGAGAGTTTAGGGATGTGTTTGCTTGGTCTTATGAGGAAATGCCTGGTATAGATCCATCTATTTTCCAGCATGAGATCAAGTTATATGAAAATGTTAAGTCCATAAGGCAAAAGCTTTGTCCGGTCAACCCTAGGAAGGCAGTAGCTATCAAAGCCGAGGTAGAGAAGCTGCTCAAGGGGGAATTCATTTTCCCTGTTCCTTTGACAGAATAGGTTTCAAATCCAATCCCGGTGGACAAGAAGCAAGGAACAATTCAAGTTTGCAATGATTTCAGAGACCTAAATAAATCATGTCCTAAAGATAATTACCTCACACCTTTCATAGATCAGATTATCGATGAGGGTGCGGGAAATGATATTTTCTTCTTTATGGACGGTTTTTCTGGATATAATCAAATTACTATCCATCCTAAAGATCAGCATAAAACTTCTTTTATTTGTCCCTAGGGTACCTTTTCTTACAAGAAGATGTCTTTCGGCCTTAAAAATGTTGGAGCTACTTTTCAGCAAGCCATGTCATATGCCTTCCACGACATCAAACATATTATCAAGCCATACTTGGATAATTTAGTTGCTCGTTCTCGCAAGAGAATCGATCATCCTTCTCAACTCCGTCAAGTATTTGAAAGATGTCGATATTACAGGATCTGGTTGAATCTGAACAAGTGTGTTTTCATGGTCACATCCGGCCGGTTGTTGGGATTTATTGTGTCTACGGAAGGGATTCGGGTAGATCCCTTCAAGGTTGAGGCAATACTTTTGTTGCCTCCCCCATCCTCTATTTGTCAACTTCAAATTCTACAAGGAAAAGCTAATTTTTTGCGAAGATTTATCATAAATTATGCCGAGCTTGCAAAAGGATTTATGAGATTATTGAAGAAGGGAGTTCCATTTTTTGTGGGATGACTTTTCTCAATGCTCATTCGATGCTTTGAAAAAAACATTGACCTCTACTCCTATATTGAGTCCACCTGATTATAGCAGGGATTTCCTCTTGTATCTCGCAGTAGAAAAATCTACCATTGGTATGGTTCTGGTTCACAAGGATGATGCTCTTTCAGAGCATGTTATATACTACCTTAGTCGAGGCTTGGTAGGACCTGAACTCCAGTATTCTCCGATAGAGAAGCTTGATTTAGTAACTATTCATGTTGTACAATGGCTCAAAAATTATATTCTCCTTCGTAAAACTTATGTTTTGGAAGCAGCCAATCCATTTCAGTTTGTTCTCAGCAGGCGAGTGATTGGGGGCAAATACAATAGATGGATTGTGATTTTGCAGGAATTTTATCTTGAGTTTATGTCTGCCAAGTCCAAGAAATCATTAGTTTTTGCGGAATTGATTTCTGAGTTTCCCTGTGGAGAGGAGATAGTTTATGATGAATCCTTTCTGGATGAACATCGTTTTCTAATTTCTTCATAGGATCCTTGGTATGGGGATCTCATAGTATATCTTTAGACTGCGAAGTTTTCCTCGACTTTTTCGAAAGATGAGCGCTGTAAGTTATGTCACCTAGCTAAAAATTACTTAATCATTGGTGACACCTTATACTGTCACGGGGTCAATTCGGTCCTTAGACGATGCCTAACTCTCGAAGAAGCTGAGGTTGTGCTGAATGATTGCCACAGTGGCTCTTGTGGTGGTCATTTATTTGGGCTTGCAACAGCCCAAAAAATCTTGCGTGCCGGAAAATTTTGGCCCACAATTTTCAAAGATTGCATGGAGTCGGTCAAACAGTGTCATCCGTCAAGTGTATACTCGAAAGATGCATGCTCATCCAGCTCCGCTCTTCCCTGTCGTCACTGTTGGTCCCTTTACAAAGTGGGGTATTGATTATACTACATTATTGTAGCAGTAGAATACTTCACGAAGTGGGTCGAGGCTATGCCCACTTTTGGGAATGACGGTGAGACAACAACTCTTTTTCTCTTTAATCAAGTCATTTCTCATTTTGGTATTCCCAAAGAGATTGTCACTAATCATGGCAGTCACTTTCAGAACAACATGATGGCTGAATTGGCTCTAAAATTAGGTTTCTGTTAGGAGCATTCATCTCCGTATTATCCTCAGGCCAATGGGAAAGTGGAAGCCATGAATAAATCCTTGAAGACAATTCTACAACGGACAATTGGTAAAGCTCGATCTAATTGGCACATTATGATGTATCCTACACTTTGGGCATACCGGATGTCAGTGAAAACTGCAACTGGTTTTACTCTGTTTCAACTAACTTATGGGTTAGAATCCATATTTCCCATCGAGAGTGAAATTCCTTCTCTTAAGTTAGCCGTAGAGCTTCTTCATGACACTTCCAGTCTCAAAGAACGTCTCCTTCATCTAGAACATCTTGATGAGCAGCGTCGAGATGCTGCCATGATGAACGAGGCACATAAGAAGTGGGTAAAAGTTCAGTACGATAAAGCAGTCAAACCTAAGGTTTTCTCCGAAGGAGACCTTGTCTTGGTTTATGCCCAGGAGAAGGATGCCCTGGGGATAGGTAAATTTAAGTCTATGTGGTATGGCCCCTTCATCATTAAGAAGGTCCTTAAAAAAGGAGCTTATGCCTTGGTTGATTTTGAGGGAAATGAGTTGGCAGAGCCCATAAATGGGCTCTATCTGTAAAGGTATTATGCCTAGGCCTTGGCCTAGCATCTTGCTTTTTGTATATATTTTGTTTGTTTTTGTACATATGTGAGTTTTCGGTTTTTGATGTGATGGTGATGTTTTTTATCTGCTTTGGTAGGTTGTGTTGGATGTCATGAGTCATTTTGGTTTCGCTGATGGTGCTAGTAGACACACCCGAAACTTGGCTTCCACGGCTTGGGTACTTTGTTATCCATCCGGTCAGCTGTTAGTTTCAAGAGGGGTTTGCATTGGTCCCGCTTCAAAAAATGTAGCAGAATACACTGCAGTAATTTATCTACTCTCGGAGGCAATATATTTGGGTGTTGAATCGTTGGTAGTATTCTTGGACTCGCAGCTGGTGGTATCACAGTTGAACAATACATATCAGGCTCGAGATCCATTTTTGCTCCGATTGTTTTTTAGGGGACGTTTTTTACAATGATCATTTCAATTTATAACATTTATTCATATTCCTCGAGCTGAAAATTGGCTGGCAGAGTCATTGGCTAATCAAGCAATTGATTAGCATATTCATCATTCAATACTTTAATCAATTTATCAAATTCATCATACATTTTCATACATTTGTTTCATCACATCATATAAATCGTTGTATATATATACATAGTCAGAATGTTCAAAATATTATACAAAATTTTGGACCCATATGTCCTACAAAATTAGGGTTTATGCCCGATCATGTTCAGTATAAAAAATATAATACAATCATCCAGTAAAATCTGTATTTCTAATCCTGTGATCCCTGCCCAATATTCGTGTTCCTATAGAACACGATAGCAATAACTACACGGCAGAATAACCGCACCCAATCCCGTGGTACTCCAACTAGTCATTGGATAGCCTCTGGTAGGTACTCTACTGCAGAAATAGGCACTTGGCATGTTAAACTCTCCAAGTTTCTCTGAATGGCATGGAGGGTTTTGCCAGGGTTTTCAGCATCCGCTTCGCCTCTGCGGCGTTTGTGCCTTGGGTATCCCTTAGGATGGACTGGTCCCATATCTATATCATGGTCATCACATCATTTTGTAAGTCATTTGAGTCCAATCAAATTTTTTTTTTTTCTTTTCATTCTTGCATATATTGAAAAAAAAATCAATCAAAAGATCATATAATCCAAAATTGCAGTCTCACCGATTACACCCCATGCTGCATCGGGTGGAAGGAATAAGTTTGGATCACCAAGAAAATCCATCCCAGCATAGGGATAATCCTCCACGGCGATAACTTGTTCCTCCCACCATTCGAAGAACTCATCATCCGAGGTGGTTTGGGGAACTTCACTTCCCCCCAATCTCTTCATCATATCAGCCCACCGGGCTATTCTTGGATCCCTGGGGCTGTTGATGGATGAGATCACTTTGGGTCGAAGCCCTGGAATCCTCTCAAAGAATAATTTCAGTAAGATGGTCCCATACCCGAAATTCTTTGTTTTTTCTTTTCGGATAGAAGTTAACTGTTTCTTAATGTTAGTCAGTAGTGCAGTACACTAGTCAAAGAGGTGAATCAAAAATTTGACCACAATACTCATCTGTGTCCTTGAAGCCCGATGAAAGGAAGCAGATCTTGCTACCCTGCCAATGGTGAAGAGGAGAATTTTCATATGCAGTTTTGACAAATCTTTGATTGCAATCTGAGTCCCTACTTTCTGAGACCCCTCTACGCAATAGACATGGACATAATCATCCACTGTAAGCCCTCCCAAAGGCTTTCCATGTAAATCTACTGGATCTCCTCTTCGAGAGAGTCCAGTAATGAAGTAAATGTCTTCCACTTTTATGTGTATGGGAATTTGATCGATCATGAACCGATCTTCTTCTGGTTCCCAGTGATCCACTAACATTTGGAGCAACCGAGCATTACTTTTCATATTTGGCATTTTGAAAAACTTGAGAAAAGCGCAATTTTGAAGGATATTGAGTGAATTTTGATCCTCCATCACTTCAATCTCGATGGCACTATGTTCACGCTCCCTCCAAGAGATTGAAATCCTAAAATGATCCATTAAATTCTTCATTAGGTTCATTTTTTACATTCACAGACTGTGGATACGAAACTTCCTTTGTGTATAGTCGCGTATCATACGCAGGTTCGTCCACACGAACCCGCGTATGCGTAAAGGGTTTAATCAAAAGCAATCTAACCTACGGTCAAAAATCAAAATTTTTAGCCTAAATATGAATGAAATTAATGACAAAGATGGATTTAGACCTTACCTGGTTGATTTGGCACAATTTGATGGCTGATTGTTCTTGTTTTGAGGAAACGGGTTTTTTCTCCAGAGCCCCTTTCTCCACTTTTGCAAAGTAATAATGAACCAAATATGAGGTAAATGAGTATTTATGCCCAGAAATTGAATTTTTTTTGTAAAATTTCATTATGCTTATTTTTCAAATCTATCTCAAGCTGTATAACTGGGTTGCTTGTCAGTGTTGGGAAAGATAGGTTTTCAAGTACATTTACTAAAGTTGAGATTTTTCCGGTTTTTTGAATCCATGACCGCTGACCTATCATGGTAGGTATATGATTTTAACTGGAATATAGGTTAGGGAAGTCACTTTCCATTACATTCTGAATGTTAGCCTCCATTATGATCACTTTCCATAGGGTTGATCCCATCATGTCATGAGTATTTAACCCATTTCACTTGCCGTTTTTTAATCATGACTTGGTGGTAGAGCCTTCCTTTACATGGGACTCCTAGTTAGTTCCTCGCTAGCAGTTGTCATCCATGCTGCACTTTCAGTAGGCTCAGGAGTCCTCTTTAGTCTTGCCATGACTTATGCGTTGAAGCTTCATTCTTCTTCTTCTTCACTATGATTTTTCTGGCTATTAACCTAGAGGCTCCCTAGTGTTGTTAAGTTGTATCATTGCATTGCATATTGGCTACTTGTTTATATTAGCCTTCAGCCGACTTCATCTGGACTTGATCTTTAAGCCATGTTTTGACCATGACTCTTTGTACAAGTTAACCATGCAAGCACTTAGCTATTGCGACTTGACACCCTTTTACCCATGGATGGAATGCTCCTTTGAGTATCACTTACCAGTTTCCGCCACCTTTCATTGAGCATAGGATTGTTCCTATCCCAGGAACTAGTGCATCTGTTTCCTGATACTCATTCTATCCATTGTACTATAGCATTCTTTTATTCTTTTTTAGGCTTACTATATGAAAAAGACAAAAAAATCAAATATATCAAAAGGAGCAAGAATGGTATATTACGTCATATTTTGATGGAAGTTACAGTATCAGTTTGTCGCCTTTGAACAAAGCACACAGAGCTATGTCTTTCCTTCATTTGGGATGGTTTTAGTTTTGACTTAGGAGAAGCCATAACCTTGTTTCATAAGCCAGTTCTCCCCCGATTGGTTATCTCTTCCAATCATATGGAGAGTTTGTTTTTGCCTCCTGCATAACAAACTTATACAAAGTTATCATTTGCTACCATAGTCAACAAGAGTCATGCTTTTGTTCAAGGGAAGTTAAACCTGAGTTGGCCTTTCTGCGGTGTCTCTTGACTTATTTTTTCAGTCGGCTTTCCCGGTCTTGTCAGTATCTTGTTCTATCACATTAGATGTTTGGTCCTTTGCTCATGCTGGTTTGAGAAGGTCTCCATTGACTTCTTTCCGGCGGGTTTGTCTCTTATCGACTACGACATATTTCTCTAAGAGAAAACCTAGAGCCGCACCCTAGCCCTATTTATGTCATTGATAGGTGACCTTGTGCTCAACATTTGATCATCATTATGGGTCTTTGACTGAGTGGTTTCTCTTGTGTTCAACGTCGGCATACATTATCACACTTGGGATTCGTGTAGTACTTTGATCTCCATTTGACCTTATCGGTGGATATCTCGCCTCTTTGTCAGCTCTCATTATTGGTTGATTCAGAGGGTTTCTACCGTGAGCTAGGTTCATCTTGTGCATGTTGGAAACGTACTTTAGCTTGGTTCGCTCACTCTACTTCATCCGATTCCTTCCAAATCTTTCCATGTGGGTTACAGTCGTGCTGGACTGACTTGGGATTCCTTAATGCCTTCCTTCCAGCAGATCTTTTCCCATTGACTCCAACTCATTGCTCTGGGAATAAGGTCTAGAGTCTTTTTGTCAGTACCTTAGGGTTTGCAGTCATCAGTGGCACACTCTTCACTATCAATAGTGAGGATACATCATTGCCTCCTGATTGATGGATTCTTACAAGTGTTCGACTTCAACTCATTCATTCGCACTTGTTAGATTGTACTGGGGCACCTTGACACTCATTATCATTATCGGTGGGTTGTCTCGCATTTGTTAACGGTATACATTAATGACTGGTAATCAAAATATTTCTCACATGGTCAACTTTAGCTCATTTCTTCCCATTGTGTAGAATTGTTCCATGGTGTTCAGTGAAGACCTCGGGTTTGCATTAGCATTATTCGGGTCACTTTGACAGTTCATCTAGTTTTCTGCCTCTGACGTCGTCCACCTTTATATGTTGTAGTTTCTTTACAACAGCATGTTATATGTTGGCTCCTGAGTTGCATGATTGTACAATGTGTTCCACCCCTTATGATTTGATACCTAGAGATTCAATTCTTACTTGTATGATTAGATATCTATTACATCATCATTGATCAGTCTTTTATATGTGATACTTGGACTTGATTTTGACTTGTAATTCCGGGCAGTATTCAAATGATTCACTGTGTACTTTACAGTTAAACTATACTTGTATACATGTTGGATCTGCTCTGTACTTCACATGTGGACATGCTCTTATTTCACTGAGCATGGGTATACCCGCCTCAGACATGAGCTATTTCTCTGATCTCTTCCATTGGTTTTTTGGCAGGCTAAACTCTGGTGAAGTCCTCTCTCGTCATTACAAGGTTCTTTCTATGCACATAATATATTCCAGCCATCATGTACCCATTCTGACCTCATATATTAGGGGGCAGCTATTATAGCATCATTTTTCACCTTCATATGCTTGATAATTGACACTTTGGCCTTGGGCACCATTTCCCCTCAGACTTGAACATATTCACAAAAAGCAGTATCTTAAAACCCATACGTGACTCTGCCCAGACTTTTCCATGTATATATGTGAGTCCATTCATAGATATCTATGTATACATTTTTAAACATTAAAAAATATATAATATTCCCTATTTTCAAGGCAATGTTGATGTTTATTCCCGTAATTCAACCACCCCAGCTCGTGGCCTAACTGTTTCCAATTGCTGAAACTAATTTGGGGGAGTATAAAATCCCCTCATGTGCATGGCCTAAGAGAGAGAGAAAATATAGATATTTTACTCTGTTGGAGCCCCATTTCAAGTCTGATATTCCTGTGCCTCCTGAACTTCCCAGGTATATTCAGGAAACCCTTCTTTCCTTGAGATGCTCATTATACTATATGACATCTAGTGTGCACACATCTTGGAAGAATTCTTGTGAGGCGAGGGCTGGATGGATCCAGAGGATGGTATGCTCGAAGACTGTGGAAGGATTCAGGAGATCTCTCCATATTTCTATTACTGTACGTGCCATTTGTAATAAGAAGAACCATCTTGTTCTCAGTATTCACGTGTTTATATCTCTTTATCTATGTGTAATGGTCATTAATTGAATGTTTAATATTGTTCTTGTGATATTATGCATGAGCTACACTGACATCTAGGAACTATATATGTTGTACAACTAGAGTTTTGTGTTCATTCTTTCTTGATTTTCAAGTTACAAAGCACGAAGGGTTGCTGGGGGTTTGCACCCCACGGGATCTACATCAAACATTGTACTTTAAGGTAAGTTCCGCAACTTGTTATATTTAGTTTTCAATATAAAAGATAGGTTAAGTGAGTCTTTCTTGAATGGTATTCTCCTGATCTGTGAAGGTTGCCAACCCAAAAACCTTTAGGGTATTATATCCCGAAACAGCCTCTTCATCCTTTCTTGAGAGTGCATCTACAACAACATTTAGCTTCCCTTTTTTGTAGACGATTTCAAAGTCATAACCCAACATATTTGTGACCCATTTTTGCTACTCTTCTAAAGATAATCTTTGTTCCAAAAAATTTTTATGACTATCATGATCAGTTTTTACCTTGAAGTATCTTCCCATTAGGTACGGTCTCCATTTCTTTAGTGCATGTAGTATTGCCAACATTTCTTTCTCATAAATAGCCTTTTGTAAATACTTTACTTTGATTGAACGACTTTCAAAAGCAATGGGTCTCCCTTCTTGCATTAAAACAACACCAATTCCATTTCCTGAGGTGTCACATTCCACAATAAAGGTTTTTGTGAAGTCTGGCATAGCTAAGACTGGTGCTAGGTACATTGCCTCTTTAAGATGTTCAAAGGCCTTAGTTGCTTTAGGAGTCCATGAAAATTCATCTTTCTTCAATAATGTTGTTAGAGGTGCTGCTATTCTCCCATAATTCTTAACAAACTTGTGATAATACCATGTTAACCTGAGAAATCCATGCAACTGCTTTATGGTTGTGGAGACTTTCAATTCCTTAATGGCTTTAATTTTGTTAGGGTCTACCTTAACACCCTCATGAGATACAATATGACCCAGATATTCCACCTCTTGTACTCCAAAGAAACATTTGGCTGTTTTTGCATATAATTGTTTCTCCTCCAATAGTTTGAGCACCCTGTCAACATGTTGAACATGATCCATCAAAGACCTGTTGTAGATTAGTATATCATCAAAAAATACTAGCATAATTTTTCTAAGGAAAGGTTTGAAAATGGAATTCATCGACCCTTGAAATGTAGAAGGTGCATTGGTAAGGCCAAAAGGCATGACGAAAAATTCATAATGAACCTTATGAGTTCGGAATTTTTTTTTTGGAATATCTTCAGTATTCATTCTAATTTGATGATATCTTGAACGAAGATCCAACTTGGTCAAATAAATTGCTCCATGTAATTCATCCAATAATTCATCAATCACAGGAATGGGAAATTTATCTTTAATGGTGAGCTTATTGAGCTCCCTATAATCCGGACACATTCGCCATGATCCATCCTTCTTGTGTACCAATACTACAGGAGCAGAGAAAGAACTTTGACTAGGTTGAATTATACCCGCATCTAACATTTCTGCAATCATACGTTCAATTTCGCTCTTTTGGAAGTAAGGATATCTATAAGGCCTGATGTTTGGAGGAACACTTCCTGGAATCAAATGAATAGCATGATCATGATCACGAATAGGTGGGAGTCCTTTGGGAGTTTCAAACACCTTGGAATGATTGTCCAAGACTTGTTGGAGATCTGCAGAAATACATGATTTTGATGTTGGAACTTCTAGTGAGCATAATTGTGCAATTACGCCTTGTTGTTCTTTCTTTAGAAGCTTTGTCATGACATTAGAGCTTATTATCCTTCCTGGCTTCCCCGCAATACCCCGTAATTCGACTTCCTTTCCTTCTGAAAAAAATTTCAAGAAAAGTTCTTGAAAATTAAAAGCTACCGTCCCCAAAGATTGTAACCATTCTACTCCTAGTACAACATCAGCACCTCCCATAGGAATGGAAAGCATTGGACTAGTCAATACATATTCCCCCATGGTTAGCTTGATATTATGGTATTTTCCAGAGCAATTTATAGTTCCTCCATTTGCAACCATCACTTGACATTCTGGTGCTGGGTATAGGAAACAATTCAATTCCTTGGCTACCTTACAATGAATAAAATTATGGGTACTACCCGAATCAATCAACACTATTACCTTTTTCTTCTTGATATGTCCTTCTATCTTGAGAGTTTGAGGAGTGGTAATTCCTGCCAATGCATTACATGATATGGTCGGACTCATTTCTTCTTCTTCTAGGGTTTCTTCTTGGTGTATATCCTCTACTTTTGAAGTTTCTTCTTCATTTTCTTCCTCCTCTTCACAATCTATGTAAAATAATTTCTTCTCAGCGCACTTATGACCTTTAGTGTATTTTCTATCACAACTGTAGCAAATCCCTTTTTCTCTTTTTTCTTCCAATTGTTGTGGTGTAAACCTTGTAGTTCATGTAAGTCTAGGAGTAGAAACACTTCCATCATTATAGATGTGAGTGGTAGGCTTCCTTGTTGCCATAATTTCACATTCAATTTTTCTTTCCAACTTGAATTCCTTCTCCAATGAATTAGGTTCCTAAACATGAACTTCATGTTGGATGTTATCCTTTAAATTCCCTATGAAGACATCAATCTTGTGTTCCTCTGGAATATCAGTTACCCTTATATTCAATTTTTGGAAGTCCTCAATGTGCTCCGACACCAAACCCTTTTGTTTGATATTTATCAATTGGCTAAAGAAGGCGTTTCTCTTTGCATCCTCATAATGTGCTATCATTTCCTTCGTAAAAATTGACCAAGTGATATTTTTTTTACGAGTGCAAAGCCATCGATACCATGCAAATGTATTTTGTTCTAAATTTAAAGTTGCAATGCATACCTTTTGTGTGTTTTTCACATTATTGAGATCTAAATGTTGCTCCATTTGTATTATCCATGTTACGGGATCCTTGCCATAAAACTTCCTCATATCCATGTTTGGAATATGGTGGTTCTTCTATCCAACATTAGAGTTTATGAAATCAAGATTAACATTTATTTTTTTCTCATCATGACTTTCCTCTACTATCTTTTCACCATTAGGACACATTTCTTGTATCAACTTTGTCAAACCTTCCATGTTTTCCTTTATATCATTCTTCATGTTTTCCATGTTGTCTTTCATTTTTTCTTCCATGTCATCCATCTTAGCTTCCATGCCATCCATATTAGCTTCCACGCCTTTCTTCAAACCATCCATCTTCGCTTCCATGCCTTTCTTCAAACCATCCATCTTCGCTTCCACATCTTTCTTCAAAACTTCCATTTAATTTTTTGTTGCTCTTTGCGAGAGCGAAATTTGGTGCAGTTGCTCTTGTAATTTTCATAGATCATGTTGTAAGTCTTCAGCTTCATGAGTCATAGTAGAGTACTCTGAGGGATTAATGGGTGTTGAATTCTTTTTAAGAGGCATTTCAGAACCCAATAGTAAAATATATGCTCAATAGGCCCTTGGAATCACTTCAAACTGATTTTTTACATAAGACTTATGCAATTCAGAAAAAAAAATACACACCTTTTTCTTTCTTTTGAGGAGCTCGATATTGAAACTAAATTATCTCTATGATTATAGATTTTCAATATTTGAAATTTTTTCTTGACGTAGCCCTATGAATTCTCTTTCTAATGCCATAGGTCTGACCTGATTTGGATTCTTGAAGGCAAAGTTGTGCCCAATCTCCTACGATGACCTCATTATGGACTGGTTCAGTAGAGCGAAATTATATGGCTTCCCATGTGTCATTGTTTCCTCATTCGGCTATGAAATTGATAGCTAGGAAACTACAGTCCATGTACTTGCAGCCAATTTTTACATAATTCCAATCCAATGCTCAGAGAGAGAGTTATGAATATTTTCCCATGATCACCTCTTTGAGATGAAATTCGGGAGCCTCAAAAAGTCCTAACGTCCACAGACCATATCTCCGAAAATATTGCGAACCAAGATCTAAAATTTTGTGACAATTTTCCTCGAGATTTAAGCTTCACACTCTAAAAATTTCAGCTTCTGAACCTTCGTATAAAAACCATTATTGCAAAAATTCCACAATGACTGGTTTGGAGCAGCGAAACCTTAGAATCCAAAGCTCTGATACCAAATGTTATGAAACCAACTCCAAAAATAGAAGAAAAGAGATATCAACACCTTAGAAATCATCCAATTTGAGGGGGAAACCTCCAATACATTACATGAATGAACAATTCTTGGATGATACAAAAGACAAGACCTCCTTTCTATATATAGGAGTCCATGGGGCCATAATGTAATCCTAGCCGACCTAACAATAATAATTGAAGGGCACAATAATAACAATATGGGGGTTACAGGGGTACAATAATAATAATAAGGGGGTTACATGAACAACAATAAGGGACTATACTAGTAATATAGGGACCTAACACCATCCTTAATCGTTGAGAGATTGAAATAGAACTTGCACTAGTTGAAAGCTACCTTCAGACTCAAACACAGGTAATAGGCCACTTTGATGATGTTTCTAGGAATATAGAAGATGAGTGCATTATGACCATCTAAAGGAGATGGAACAACCTCCCTCATACCCTCAAGACCAAGGAGTACCATACTCTAGAAATACTGAGGGGTGCATTGGAAAGGGCACCATGATACGAGAGGGCCATGTAGGCCAAAAAGATCAAATGGGTGGGACTAAAGCTCAGTCCACCTTTGTTGCAGGGGATAAATGATGAAGAGGACACAGATGCACAAGATAGAGAATGGGAGAATGCAGAAAAGAATAATGGTTTTTACCCCCTAGGGGAAACTCCCACACCTCTTCCTCATGATATCAGGGGGGTTGTTAAAGCCTTAAAGGAAATATAGGAGGAGGATTAGTTTCTTAGAGGATGAACAACCATTCAGTAGGGAGGTGATTGAGCTCCATCAATAAACATATTTGGAGGGGTTAATGGTCACCTTTTCCCTTCTTAGATCTCCTTTTCTTGCATTTTTATTATGATTTGGTTTTATGATGCTAGTATAGGTGGTGATTAAGGCTAACATACTCTGAGTGCCTAATATGAGGTTGAGGGTAGAAAATCATGAATTATTAAGCCTTTTTATAAGGATTTTATCATAAAGTCTTGGAGGAGATAGCAAGGAGTATTTATAGGAGGATTTTCCACCCTCCTTAACTCTCAAAGGCAACCAAAGGATCCCAGAGATTCTCTCCAGAAATTCAAACTACAAAGGCAACCAAAGGATCCCACAGATTCTCTCCAGCAATTTGAATCCCAGAGGCATCCAAGCAATTCAAAGAGGAGAGCACTCAATATCTCTTTACTAGGATTCAAGTGGAATCGATCACCATATTTCAAGGGAGTTGTTGGTAGCTACCCTGTAGAATAAATAGAACAGAGCTAGAGCTAGGAAGAGTTAGTCGATTCTAGTTGGAACTTTGTTGCAAGTTATTGTGCCTTTTATTATTTTAGTGATCAAACTTTCAAAGATGTATGAGGCTATTATTTTATGAAATGAGAAGACTGATTTCATTTTATTGATTTAAGTTTCAAATAGCTAGGCTTGTGGGTTAGGGCCAAATCCATGTGCCTTAGCCTCTCTGCTGTACTTATTCTGTTCTTTCTGTCATTTCATTATCTCCGCTTCTGATAATTTCATTTATGTTCCAAGTTGCTGCTTATTTTTTCTTTCAGTAGGCTGATATAGTTTTTCCTTTACTTATGAGTAATAGAATAAAAAAAAACCAAGAAAAGTTGTGGATCAAGACCCCCTTCTCATCTCTGTCAATAGAGCTCGAGGAGGGCGAACCTTCCCACTGGCCCAAAAACTAGTTTATGTTTACTATTTTTGAGGTTAAAGGTAGAGTTGCATTACTATTTTTCAGTCTTCCTTTGCACTGGATTTTTGAGAATTTGTCTATTTCTTTGTGCATAAGTTAGTAGGATTGATTGCAGGAATCATTGTTAAAATCCCATAGCAGCTCTGAGGTGCCTCCTGCTTCATTTTCCCTCTCTGCCTTCACGGCCTAAACATTGTTTCTACGCTTCCATTTCCTCCTTTGCCTCTTATTTGAAACTGTTGCACCCACCTTATTCCTTTGTTTTGTTATTCATGGCTACCTTACCCTTTTTAATGCAGAACATGTAAAAACCATTCAAAAACCATCAAAAACTTGATCTTCACCTTCCTCCTCGAAATACATGCTAATGTACTTCACATTTCACACTCTGCATGGTTTAAGTTGTTCTCATTAACACTTACCACTTCTCGACGTCGATTGTGATATTCACAACATCGTAAATCGCTCACCACAACCTTTTCCTTTGTTTCCTTCAAAACTTACCGCTTCCGACCACCAATGCGATCTTGCTGCCGCATCGCAGATCACTCACTGCAACCTGCAACATTTCCTTGTTTCCTTTACCACTTATCACTTCTAAACACTGACTGTGATATCAACCCATTCTCCATGTCTCCACTCCACATCACACATCGCAGATCACGTTTTTTTTTGTTCTTTTCTTTAACACTTACTACTCCTATCGACCGATTGCGATATTGTGATTGCGCACCGCCTCTAGTCCCACTACCATGTCGCCCATCGCAAATCGCACTTCGCAAGAATTGCCTCATCACACTTCCCTCCCACTCTCGGATGACCTTTCCACTATCCCTTTACTTTTTCAATATTGCGATTGTGACATCGCATATCGCAACCTTTTCCCCCATCACATCTCCACCATCACATATTTCACATTATTCCTCTGCAAAGCCATTTCTGCACCATATTATAAGGTTTTATAAGGTTTAAACTCTCGCTTTCCACTTCTAAGCCCTATTTCACGTGCTAAGCCCTCCATTAGCCTCTTTAGCCCTTTTTCTTTCCTCCAAACTGAAAAATCAACACCTTTTCAAATAGGATTGAGTCATCGATAGCTTAGTTACATAAGTAGAAGCATGGTAGATAGACCATAGGATAAATAGAGTGAATTTAGCCGTTTGGCCAAGTTAAGTGTAGTTTAGAGTTAGTTTCCTTTCTTCCATTTATTTTCAGCAAGTTAGCTTATTTTCTTTTCAGTCATTTCCTTTTCTGCAAATTAAATTAGTTTCATTCCTGTTGTTTCTTTCCAACAATTTAGTTTAGTTTCCTTTTTGGCATTTCTTTCCAGCAATTTAGTTTAGTTTCCTTTCTGTCATTTCCTTCCAGCAATTTACTTTCCAGTTCTTATCATAGTTTAAGAAACAAGACCCTTTCATAAAGCAGAAGAGGATGACATGAGCATAATGCATCTATTGTGTATATAGCACTGTTACCTCCAATTTTTTATGAACCCGAGGTTGATAAAGTAAAGTAGGGAAACCCCTGGGAGTTGTGGCACTCTTGTGAAATTCCAGGGATCACTATAACCTACACTCCTTTTTAAATGCATGGCCTCAATTGGCCATGTGGCACTTCATTGAAGTCACGTGGGCCCCAGAGCGAACCATTAAGTGAAAACCAAACTTTTCCTTTTTCTTTTCTAGAGTTGCGCCCCCCGATACTATTTTTTGGAGTGGGCTCCAACAACCAGTATTATTTTATTAAAAAATAATACTTAATTACAATTTAATTACACCTTCAGGTTCTAAGGCCCTGTAGTCATTAAAGACATAAAAATCTAGGCATAGTGCCCCTAAGTGTGTTTTACACTTTACATGGGCAAATATGCCACATAATGCCATTTCGATTCAAAAACCTATTAGTCAAATACATTTGGCACACCAAACCTAAATATCAATGGATATTTAATTACATCATGAACAATGAGATTATAATAGGCAGTCCATCCATGATCCACGAAAACTTATACTGTATGAGTATAGGCAATCCATTCCTGAGCCACACACACTTAAACCACACCCATGAATCATTTTGTTTTTTTCCCCCAACGTGCTCTCACATAGATGAAATAATATGTATTTCTATATAGTATTTTGTTCAAGATTATGATTCCTATATTTTTTTTTAGGTAATTAAAAAATGAAAACAGGAAGGATGAGAAATTGGTGGGAAGATATGGATCTCGTCCTATGAGTCTAGACAGTCTGATGTTTATGGCGAGGAAGGCAAAGAAAAGGAACTCAATATTGAAGGAGCCTTCACCTGAACAAAATCAATATGTGAAGATGTTCTTGCTAGGTGTAAAAAGATGAAGTATAAATTTTATAAAATTCACAAGGTGTTGGAATTTTTGAGACCTTACAGAGTAGTGGTGGAATGTTTGAAATAGTCTTATGAAAACATTTCATATTTAATGTTAGTAAATTAATACTAGTATTTGTTTATTTAAAAAAAAAAATAATGAAATGTAGCTTATAACCTAAGATCTCCACCTCCGGAAGAGACCAAATAAGATGTCGAACTCATGCATAGGATAAAATGTGAAATTTAATGCATTATTTGGATGAAGCTTTGTTTTAAAATGTAGAAATGGCAAGAAATTTTCTATTACTGATGAATTCGAATTGAAATCAAGAGATACAAATTTCATCTACAATATGTGGAATAGAAAATAACAATATGGAAACACATGCAATGACATGCAACCAGCGAAACACAAGGAAGACAATGATTTACAGGGGAACCCAACTGGGAAAAACCCCTCCACTTATTTTCATTAATCATATGAGAATGAGAAAGTATTACATGTCATCTTCAAGCTCTTAAGCACTCCCTGCACTGCAAAACTATTCTCTTGTTGAATTAATATCTTTGGCCAACACTTAGCCTATTCAAGTCCCTCAATTTCCTCCTATTTCCCTACGCAATCCTAGAGAATTTGATCTCCTAAAGACTAAGGTAATTCCTTGTTTCCTTGCGCAAAACTAAGGAAATTGATCACCTACTTAATTTCTAATCCTGTAACTCAACTAGTATATAACTGATGATTACAATGTGCCTTTTACTCCACTCCAGCTAGGAAATTTGAATTCCATGCATGTTTGGGCTATTTTTGGTTGATTGACTAGTTAAATGAGAGATCCATGAGTTAAAAGAAATCATAGCTACTCAACTAACCTTCAATTGACTCAAAGAATGACTAGAGATCAGTTAATTGATTTCAAATGAAAATAACTGAACTAGATTGCTAAATTTAAACAATCACTACATACACAAATCTACTCCAAACCTACAAAATTGAATTTTCTGATCTAACTAGGTGACAAGGCCTTGTCACTCAAGTTATCTACAATCCAAGTCATCTCATTGATGTGAAAATTTGAATTTATCCATTTGACTAAGGCACAAGTCAAATGGAGGATTTTCTTGCTACATTTTTAACCCTCCCTCTTAGCAAGAAAAGGGTTATGCACCACCCCTAGTATGCACCAGTGGAACTCAAATTTTGCTCTTGACAATGCCTTTGTCAAAATATCTGCATCCTTCTCCTTAGCAGGAATGTAATACAACATCATGATTCTCCTCTACATGCAATATATCATGAGATGGTACCCAATATCAATGTGCTTGGACCTATCATGAAAAAATAGATTCTTAGAGAGTTTGATACAACTCTGTTTATCACAATAAATCAATGTTGGAACCATCTCCTGGCTTAAAATACCAACAAGAATTTTCCTCATTTATATGGCCTTGCATGTTGCCTGACTTGCAGTAATATAATCGGCCTTTACTAAGCTGAGTACCACAGACCTTTGTTTCCTGCTATACTGGGAGATAGCTGCAAACACAACACTAAATATAACTCATGAAGTACTCTTCCTCTTTAATGAACTCCTTGCCCAATCTGCATTAGTGAATCCTTAAAGCTTCACACAACCTATCCTCCTATACCATAACCCATAATCTATTGTGCCTTTAAGGTATCTGAGCACAAGCTTTACTGCTTTCCAGTGAAGCTTGGTAGGATTCACCATAAATTGACTTAGTTCATTAACTGCAAAGCATATTTCAGGCCTTGTGTTCACCAGATACATTAAGAACCCTACAAGATATCTGTATATGGTAGCATCTAATGCCTCTCATGAATAAGCATCTTCCTTCCTCCAATTTGTTGCTAGAGGCATGTTCATATGATTGCAATCCTGCATCTGAAATATCTAAATTATTTCATAGGAATACTTTCCCTGACTCACAAACAACTCTCCATATACATGTCATACCTCCAACCCAAGGAAGTAATGCATTAATCCCATGTCCTTTATCTCAAATTCTCTTGAAAGGTCCTCCTTTCAAGAATGGATCAATTGTGCATCCCCTGTAAGTATCTAGTCATCAACATATAAAACCAAGATAAGAAACTTTTCATCTACAAGTAAAGGATATTGCTATGAGTAATGTTAAAACTAATTTTGTGGGGAATATTAAAAATTATGTGCATAAGGAATCAAAATATCAATCTACTCAACAAAAATTACAGCAAGTCAATAATCCTGGATACGCAAAGGGAAATTGTATGTTCCAAATGTACTAGAACTGAAAATTTTAATCCTTGATAAGCATCATAAGAGATCATTTGCAGGACATCTGGGATACCAAAAGATGATAAAAATATTAAGGGAAAATCTCTTTTGGCCTGGTATGAAAATAGAAGTGGTAGAATATTTGTATAGATGTATAGAATGTCAACAAGTTAAAGTGGAACATCAGCACCCTGCAGGGTTGCTGAGTCCGTTACTTGTTCCTAAGTGGAAGTGGGAAATAATATATTTGGATTTTATAACCGGGTTGCATCACACCAGGAGGCATCATGACTCCATTATGGTAGTGGTAGATACACTAATTAAGGCAGCTCATTTCATACCAGTATATTCCAACTATGGCATACAACAAATTGCTAATATATTTATGAAGGAAATTTTTAGATTTCATGGGTACCTAACGTGATAGTGTCAGATAGATATGTTAAATTTCCCTCAAAATTTTGGAAAGCACTAAACTAAATTTCAGTATAGCATACCATCCTTAAACATATGGACAAACTGAAAGGGTTAATAAAGTTTTAGAAGAAATTCATAGAATGTACGTGATGGGAAGGCCTACCAAATGGGAAGACTATGTGGACCTAGCTGAGTTCTCATACAACAAGAGTTATCAAGAAACCATACACCACTCAACTACAAACAACCAAAGTAAAAATTGATTATGGGGGTAGAATTATTGCAGGAAATGGAACAAATTATGTGGAAAATTCACATAATATCAAGGCAGTACAAGACCGACAAAAGAGTTATGCGGACAAGAAAAGAATATTTAGAGAATTTAAAGTTGGAGACCATGTTTACTTGAGATTGAAACCCAGAAAAGGCATATTGAGTACAAGAACATGTTCCAAACTAGCCCCACGGTTCTCCGGACCGTTTGAAATTATGGATCAAGTCAGATCTATAGCTTATTAGTTAGCATTATCTAGTCGCATTAAATTTCATAATGTTTTTCATGTATCCTTACTTAAGAAATATGTGCATGATGGTACTCACATTATTGATTGGAAACTGCTATAGGGAGAATCGAAAGGCAGTTTCCTACCATAACCACTCAGAATACTAGACAAGAACGTGATTTGGCTCTGGAATTAAGTCATCGCTCATGCTAAAGTGCAACAAAGGCACTTTATTCCTGAGGATGCTACTTGGAAACCTGAAAGAGAGATGCAGGAGAAGTACCCGACACTATTTCAAAGGAAAGAAAATGAAATTTAGAACACTAAGGATGATGTAAATAAAATGCAGGGAGAATGTGACATTTCTTTGAATTGGACATATTATTAATGTTATTATAATTGTTTGTTAAAAGTTGAATTGTGACAATAGCATGAAAGAGAAGTCATGAATAATAAGAATGTAGTAATGTAAATAATAATTATCAATAAATGAATGTGGATTGGAAAAACTTGGAAATTAGACACTTGCGAATGAGATTCCAGATAAGGAAATCTTTTTCCATGACCAAAATTCTAAAAGGAATTTGGATAAACTTAATGGATGGGAGAGAAATATCCATTAAGTACTTAGCTAGAGATAGATGCTAAGTTGGGATTGGCATAAGGCTTTGTGGGAGCCAAAAGTGAGCTTTTCTTTACAAAAAGAGCCTAGGCCAGTGGATGTGAAAGCCAAAAGAGGGACCCTGCTAAAGGAAAAATCCATCATGGAAAGAAGGCATAAAATTCCTGTTGCAAGGATCAACAGGTTGTTGATACCCTACAAATTGAATCTCAGTGTGGGGGTGAAATGAGAGGAAGTAGTTCTACGGTTGGGTGGAAATCAATGTATAATTTCCAATGTGCTCTATTCACAGTACTTTCTGTGGCCTTGTGATTTGGTATTTAGTAAGATTGTTCTCATTTTTTCGTGTAATAAAAATTCAACTCGTATGTGAAGTTATAACAGTATTGTATTCTAGATGTTTATGAGAATGTATGTACGTGGAAAAAGGGTAGGTTTGTTAAGCTGGAGTGCTTACTATAAATAGATTAGAATTATATGGTTCTTGTAAGCTCTTCTTGGTACTACAAAACTGTAATTATATGCTTTCTCCAGTGAAAATTTGAATTTAAGTAGGCTCAGTTAGATGTTTGACACGTGAATGTAACTGTAACAGTAAAATTTGGGTTATTATATTTAACTGCAGAAAACACAGATGCTAAGGGTGATAATGTAAGGTACTGCTAATAGAGAAATTTGAGATATCGAAATTTTAGCTTATAGCCACAACTCTTATAAAAGGATTAGTCCCCAATAGATAGCCAAAATTGGTGTATATGTGTGTGTGTGTGTGTGTGTGTGTGTGTGTGTGTGTGTGTGTGTGTAGACATTTTATCAATGCAAGTATTAGATTGTTCCATAACAAGGAGCTGCAAGTTCAGCAATTTTCTAAAGAAATGATATAAATCTATTGATTAAATTTCTATGGAGGGGTTCTGAAATTATATTTAGGTATAATAATGTATTCTGAATGTAATAAAATCATTTAATAACAATGAAGAAGTTAATAATGATTCAAAAAAGGGATGGATACATGGTGTCCATATTAGGAACAACGGATCATGCCATAATGATGAAAGCTTTAGAACCATAGTTTAAAATATATATATATATATACAAGTACGGGCAAGCTAAAAAATCATAATTAGAATCATAAAAATTTATGCCTAGAAGTAGTGCTAATTCTAGATAATGAATTTATTAAGTTGATATGCATATTAGGCATGTACAGTCACTGTTGCAAATTATATTGGAAGTGTAGATATATGAGTTTGTAAATTTGTAGCTACCAGGGTAAAACTATGGCCGCCATTATATGGTATACATAATGAAAGTAATAGATGATCCTCATAACAAGACTAGAAATTACTAAGCAGATATTAACTTAATGAGATAACCTATATCAAAAGCTTTCAAGATTATAAATTTAATTAACCACTGTTATCAGATATTAGTAGAAGCTACTAATTAAAAAAAAAAAAAAAACACTGCTGGTACAGCACCAGAAAGAAATATAACCATAACACCTAAAGTATAAACAGTAACCAGTGGGCTAGTTGGCCATGAAGACTGACGCCAATTGCTGTAGTGAGGTAAGATTGGAAAATTTATTTTTACAACCCAAATAATTATATACCAAAAAACTAGACACCACTTATATGATTAATTGGATACATAGAGATCATGTTACTTCAAAGTTCAATACTAACGACTGGGTATGCATGGTATGCCCCTTTTTAATCAATAGAACATGCAGATATTACTAGGATACTGTATCAAATTAATTAATTATGGTGAGACATATATGCTCGAATAGAAAAACCCAAGTCAAAAGAAAAAAACTATATGATTATGCCTATTGGATTTACATTGGCTAAGTAAAGTATTCAAAGGGACCACCATTCATTCATAAACATGTAATAGAGAGTAAACCTAGAAAAACTGAGAGTATAGATATATTACTGAAAATTCGATAGCATGAAAATAAGTTAAACAAAAAGATGTAGTGACCCAATTACATGAACATTCCAAGGATAACAAAGTTTGACATCAAACCTATACACATGAATTCTTTAATACAGTCCAAAATTCAAAGTAGAACTAGCATGTGCACCACTTTGGGTGAATGAAGAGATAACTTCATATATTAAATAGTGAGACTCAGGTTTACACATGGAGCTTCCACATAAAAAATATTAAAAATAGACCAGAAGATCTAGTCATTTTATACATTCTCTCCAAAAGAATCGCATACAACACAAATTGGAGGCATAACCCAACGAGATCAAACAAATTTCAACCATTTAACATAGGAAATAACTTCATAATCTATAAACCTAGAACCACCAGAGAGAGCTGAATCGTGCCAATGTGAAACTGGAAAGATAGTGTGAGAAAGTTAATAATGGGTTCACTCAGCAGGTTGTGAAGAGGGTTTAAGTAGTAACCCAGCTCATGCATACCTACAAGTGTGAAGAAATGCATTAACATTAGAAATGAATATATGCAGAAAAATAATTGGCAAGGTACACCAACCATTAGTGAGACAGAGTCTATTACCTAACTGTGTAGACGAAGTTCTCCCTCTCCATAGATACATGTAGAATCACGAGTAGAGGAATTATAAGAATGTTATTTAATGAGATGCGATAAAGGGTAACTATAACAGCAAAAAAAAATCCAAAAGGATGTACATGAAACTAGTGACCCCGCTATCCGAAGGTAGGATTTCAACATTGTAATCGAATTGAATCCTAATTTTGTACCTATACACCTTCAGCTAAAATGGTTAGTGGAGAGGGAAAATCCAACTGTAGGCACAATCAAGAAACTATAAAAATACTACTTGGTAATCATTACCAGAGAGAAAGAGGGGCCAAAGATCGAGGCAAGTGTATAGAACTGACCTCCCTAGAGAAAAAATCCTACACAAATAGTAACCAGTTAAGCTTTGAGTTTAGATTAGCAATCAAAAAACTAGTGAGCTAGAGATCTGGCAAAGGAAAACAAATGATAACCTGTAATTGTAGAATGAATAAACATTGGAACTGTAAACCATGAAATTTTTTCTTGATGATCATCCAGGAGCATAGAGGCTCAGTTTGCAAGAAAATTAGATAAGGAATAGCTTGGAATTGATTCAGAGTGCGCAAAGTAACCTGCTAACCCCTCGTAACTTGACAGTGGCAGAAACAACGAAGGGGAAGAGGCACCATGTGAATGCCTCTATGACCCATGTTACAACTATTGAGGTGTCAGCAAAGGAATGGTGTCAAAAAGTAGCAACATGTGTTGGCCTAACCTCTGTCCTTGTCAAGGTTAACATACCAACTCAAGGTGTTGTCAAGGGTTAGGTTGTGAGTGACCAGATTGAGTCATATAACCATTAGAGTTATAGCTTGAAAGGAAAGGCTTAACACTTGACATTGAAAAGCCATTAAAGTTGGGATAAAAATATATAAAGGTCCATATGCTATGGTAATGGTAGAGGTATATATATAGCTACACAGATATTGTCATGCACATAGGTTTAGATAGAGCAATATGTGTGTGTGTGTGTGTTATGATATTACACTTAGGTCCTAGGGTGCTTAATATTAATGTGTCTCAACCTTAGTAAATCAACACATAAACACCATACAATTATGATGCGAAATAAACACAGTCATGGAGAGAGAAGCTTGGTAAACTTGAATATATAATGTAGTGTATAGGAACTTAAGTATTATATACTTAGGAAAAAAACTCACGCTAATATATTAGAATGGTGTGACAAGTATGTAGAGAAAAATGACTAAAGAAATCAAACATCATTTCTTCCTTTGCTCAACTATATAAAATGTTATTTTTGTGGAAAATTTGTCCACAAATCCAAAGACTGCAATCTACCAAATATACAAAAGGAATCTAAACAGATGATAAAATCAAATTAAATAAAACCAAACAATGGATAAAAATAAATGAAGACACTAGAAAGAAACCTTCTAAAGACTTGTGGAAAAGGAAGAAAAATGAGCATCTTGTTACATCAATGACATGAATAATTCATCATGGTTTCAATGGGTGCTTCTCTAAGTAGCAAAGTAGTCATCCCGTCAGTGATAAAATAAAAATAAAAATCAACAAAATCCTTCTATACATAGAAGTTAAGGCATCAAGTGGGAATGAATGCAATTATCTTGTCAATAATAGAAAATAGGTAATATCTCAGGGGGAGAGCAGCTCCAACATTTCCTTGAAAATATAATATGTATTTTTAAGTTTTTCTACAATAAAATATTGATGGAAAGAATGACTATCTTCATTTGTAATTTCAAAAGGAAAAGAGTTTGCAAAATCTTTTTGAGAAGCACTTTGAATTATATCTAATAAAGAAAAGGCTTATATTCAACAAAAGAAGGTACTCATTGTATGTAGACAAGAAATATTTATAGAGGTTCCAAAAATACCAAGACAAAAATCATGAAAGTTCCCTCATGTTCACGTTCAGGAAGAAGACCAATAACAACAAATAAATACTCACATTGCCTATATAGTTTCAAAACTAAACAAATAAATAACAAAAGGAGAATCGGTGCTAGAAATGGCACCTAAATTTCATGTGCCAATCTTTTGATTGATGAAACATCTTTTGAATTTCATTACTCTTTCATCCTTTATTCCCAAATTTGTTCCTACAAGAAGTTTGAAGCAATATTCCTAGTTTTCATTAACTACGTTACATTCAGCTGTGGAAAAATAGGTATATAAACATGGATGCCAGATAATAATAAAAAATTATGATATAGAATAAGCACTTTTGCAGAGATCCAATTTCATTTAATTGGAGAGTCACCGTGAATTTGATAGGATTCTATATTATTCAACAAAATGGGTGATATATTTGAGGATGAAAATGAGACCACACTCATCATTAATGAGTACATAGAGAGTGTGGACGCCCAAGAATTGGAAGCTGATTTGGTATTGGGAGGAGATGAGGGGAAATAATGCATGTATCCAAAGGGGCATATGAACAGACAAGTTATTTTCTCATGCCTTACATGTGTCCCCATAGGAAATGTTGGAGTATGCACAACCTTCTCTTTAAATTTTCATGAAGCCATGAAGTGGTAGAGTTGTGGATGAGAAGGTGATATAGATGTGATTGTGGGAATTCAATGTTTGGTAGTATCTCCAGACAAATATTTTGAAAATCATAACAATTCTTACAATCATAATTACAAGGGCATTGTGCGAATATTTGTAGAAGCATGTAACATGAGGAGTCGGCATGGTAGGCATTACTATGCCCTCTAATTCCAAATCGAATGTGGAGTGCAGCCAACATGGCAGGACAGGTTGCACTCAATTGCAGAGAACATTATGGAGACAATGAAAATGCTAGATAATTGAGAGGTTGATGTATGTCAACATGTGATAAGTTACAAAACTTTGGTACTTGGCATTACAATTACAACAAATATTCTATCGACCTTATTTAATGTGTGTATATATATTAAAGATTGTTGTATATATGGCACCACTGTACCTAGTTCTACCATTATTCTGCCTCTACTCTTCTCCTCAAGAATGGCATGTTCACTATCATTATGTCCCTACAAATCTTCATCAAAGCCTCAATACACACCCTAAACTTCGTCACCTTCCATCAAATCTTGATTCGAAATTGAAAACAACAAAAAATCGGGGTGTGCGTTCAATTATTTATGGAAATAAAATTGAACATAGATGAAACCATGGTTCCCTAGACTCAAAAATACATTAAATTAATAACTCAACATTGTACAATGGTGCACCAACTGGGCTTAAAATTAACAGTAAATGAAAATAATGGCATCGTTATTCTATTACAGTGACAATGAATTGTGGAAATATTAGCGGCACGTCATTACATACTGTGATTTATTGGAAATGAGAAAGTATGGCAATATGCATTACACAGTCAAAAGGAGTGGCAACATTTAACATAGCTAAGTGAATAGATAGAGAGACTATGTGGACGTTATTTACACAGTTCAAATGGAAACAGAGGCCACAGAGAAACGAATCTGAGGACACAGAGAAATTAAATTAGAGGAGCGTTATGGTCATAAATATACCAACATCATCTTATGAGTGAAATGTTGCCTAAATATAGAGTGTTACATGTGATAGAAAAATTCTCATCTGAGCGTGTGTTGCATAATCCATAATCACAATATTTCTCTGAGGAACTTCATTGAAAGCAGTTTTGGAGATATAATGAGGACAAGTGTGCAATATGTCTTAAGAATTTGATTGATTCCATGAGTCATGAGTTGTAAATCTAAGCATTATAAAGCTAAATATTCCTAGGTGTGTGAGATATACATAAATAACATTGCCTATTAGGACATGACATGTTGAAAATAATAATTAAATGTGATATGTCACTAGGTTGTGGTTAGATGTTAAAATCAAATGGTGAGTGTTCAATGGCATTATATATTGTCTCTAGTATTACAACGACATTATATGGCATTATATGATCGATCCAGCATGGCAAGGGCTCCAACATTACTCCCATTAACCTTCAGTGATAAGTGACGCCTCCAACATTACACAACGATATTTGTATATAGTATTGAAAAGAAAGTAATAATGGGTGAAGACAAAGTTGTAATCAAAATCATATATGTATACAATATTATCTAGTGGATGCAACATTGGGAATAATCTAAGTAATTAGCAAGCTTGTAGGATTAGGGTAAGCTCAATACTAGCAAGCCCACAGGATCAAGGCCTACTCATATTTGTTTTTTGCATTATATATATAAATACTAAAGTATGGCCACAACTTCAGAGTCAGTCTCATTGAAGCCTCGAATATGTGTGCATTTTCAGTGTTTCCAGTACACCTCTTGGAGGCCTCTATGGTTCTCTTTCGACATTATCTGCAATGAAACATGGATAAATATATATTACATCTACTCTTAAGAGAGAGGGTGGTTAATCTGGGGTGGTACAAGAAGTATTTTTTGGAAATGTTTTGAGTGCAAACCTGGGTCAAGCTCCTACTAGAAAAACAACAATGGGTGAAGGGATACATAATTCTGTGGTATGCACTACAATCAACAAATTTTGTGCATTAGGAATGAAAGTAGCAACTTTAGCAGCCTAGAGTACCCAGTTAGGAAACACTGATATTTTTGTCACTAGAGGCATGGAAATCATGTCAAATGTTCCTTATTACTTCCATGATTCCATAAAGGGGTATCAACTTGGACACGAATATGTTGTCGATGGAATGATGAAACACAAACTCTGGGATGTTTACAATGACATTGGAATGGGAGTATGTGTAGATTTATGTGTATATAATCATAACATATCAAGAGAATAACATGACAAGAATGCAATTTAGAGTTTTGAATGTGGAATTAATGCACATAACATTGGTGTTTTTTTATGGGAAATAGTGCCAGTTGTGGTTGCTGGAGGTAGGAGAAAGCCTTCCAAAGTCATTGACAAAGATGAATCCTTGGGGTTTTTTGATGCTGCAAAACTAAGAAAACTTAGAACAACATTTAAAGAAGGTAGAAGTGTCACTATGGTAATGATTTAAAAATTAGTGATGGATTAGTTTCTCTAGTGTTAGTGAGCGGAGAGAAGTATTTGGGACTAGGATTACAAGTTATAGCAAAGATCATAGGATATGATGATGTTGCATAGGCACCTAAACTATTTACAATTGCACCGAATCTAGCCATATCAAAATCTATTTCAAGGGTAGGCTTGGAGGCTTCACAAATTGATTACTATGAGATCAATGAAGCATTTTCTAATGTCACTCTTGTGAACTATAAGATACTTGATCTCAAGCCTGAAATAGTAAATGTACATGGAGGAGTTGTGTAATTGGGGCATCCACTTCGGTGTAGTGGTGCTTGCATTATGGTCACACTTTTAGCTGTATTGAGGAAAGTAATGGGAAGTATGGATTTGCAAGAGTTTGCAATGGTAATGGTGGGGCATCTGCAGTGGTTATAGAGTGCATGTAAGCATCCGTTTTTGTGATCACTTAAAATAAGTTCGAGCCTCATTGTAAAGACATACTGATGGAAACATCATGTTTGTAGGAGACATAATTTATATTAGTTTCTTATTATAATAACCAAGAATTTAGATCCTAAGCACTCATGGTGTATAGTCAAGTATAATAGTCACTGCCATTAGTAATTGGATGTGGTATTGTTTGACCTGCATTTCCTTTGGAATAATTGATTCTTGAGGATGAAAGAGGTTATTATTTAGAGGCTCAAGAGATTATTGTTTGAGTTGGGAATGCAAAAGGTTTCCAGATGTAGTCAGATAGTAACTTCAGTGCCTTTAATAAAATGTAGTTTTGTGGGGCATGCTCCATAAGTTGCTGTATTTTTTTTTATATACTTGTGATCGAAGGTCGAGTGATTAAAAGAAGTTAAGAGGTCCAATAAAAAAGGTAGCCTCAATAGCTAAGGATGCACAAACTCTCATTACATCTCTTCGATCTACATATTCATTATATGCTAATGACATTGGAAACAATGCTTTAAACATTTTCAGTATGTATATATGGAGATCCTCTGTAATGTGGGTGTAGCCCAATATATTTCCAATGCATAGATATGGATAATATTATTCCTACATTAATATGATTCTCTAAAATGGATTTAATACTATCATATCGTATTAAATATGCTTCATTTTTTTAATATCAAACAATGCTCAATATAATGAATTTCGCATGCATGCCATCCTTTCTTTACAGTGTTCTCTAAACAATATTCTTTCTTTTAGAGTGTTCTCACAAAAATATTTTGCACCACTCTTACAATGATAAAACACTGTGTAATGTATTTGGAGAAATTTTTATATGTCATATTGAGCAACATTCATTTTGGAGCAGCATTCATTCAATATGGAGGAGCCCAATAATCCATCTGGAGTGGCATTCATTCAAAGATAGTGTCAAGATTGTTTATGCAGAACAATACATTGTAGGTTATCTATCACTAATAAAATTATTACAACTACACTAAGGACTCTTTTACAGGCTTCAAGACATTTGTAGCACCCTTGCCATTGATATCAAAGGGGGAGGTAATCACATTAGGGGAATTTTGAGGTTTAAAATGGGCCTCCTAACAAAAATGTACAACAAAAATAAACTTTATAAGAACCAATAGGATTCAAGATGATGATGTCAACCATGGGGGGTGATTCACCAAATTTGGAGTTAAAAAATAAAAATATTAAAAAATGATAAAATAATAAAACTACTTTTTCAACTCGTATTTTCAACTTATCTCTCTAATTATTTACTCAAATTTCGAGCACGAGTACTCATTGGATGCAAAATTTAATTCCGCATCCAAGGAATACCCATGTTGCATACTTTTGATGGACCCCACTACACGAAAAATGAGAAATACATGAAAACATGTGTTTACAATCACGTTTTTCATGTATTTCTCATTTTTCATGTAGAGGTGTCCATCAAAAGTATGCAACATGGGTACTCTTTGGATGGAAAACCAAATTTTGCATCCAATGAGTGTTTCTACTCAAAATTTGAGTGAACCCATAGGGAGATAAGTTGAAAATACGAGTTGAAAAAATAGTTTTTCCTTTTTTCCCTCTAAAATTTGATGATGTAACCAAATCTTATTTTTTCATTTCCACTTTTATTTTATAATTTCCTTAGGAGGCCCATTTTAGACCTCAAAATTCCCCTAATGGAGGAAGGAAGACACTACTCGGAATGAAAGGAGGACAAGTGTGTTGCCATCAATGTCAAAGAGGGATATTGATGGCAAAGATATGCAGGACCAGCAACATGTATGCAGGGCTGGCAAGGTATGTAGGAGCAGTATCAAGCAGCAAAAGAAGACAAAGGAGTTGGAACAAGGAAAATTGTAGCAAATGTAAAAGAGCAGCAAGTGTAAAGGAGCAGCAAGCAAAGGAGCAGCGACGCAAGACAAGGAACAACAAGAAAAAGAGAAACAATAAAATGAGCGACGATCCAAGGAGAAACACGAGATCATAAAGCAAAGTGGCATCACAAGACCAAAAAATGCATAGGAGCAGCATAAGACAAGCAAGGCAAAGAGCAGCAACAAGGTATGAAGGGGCATTGAAGATATGCAGTAGCAACAAATCGAAGTGGCAACAGTAGGTGATATGTTGGCATGTTCATGGGTTGATGCATGTTTTGAGGGCTTTGATAATTCATGATGATTAGATATAAGTAAAAGAATAAAGGAGTTGTACTATGCTTGGATAATTTTGCGAAGATTGTTTAATGAAGATTTTTTGCAACACTGATTTGTTGTTGAGTTGAATTGTTGTCATGCAAAGGCAAGACTCCATGACAACAAAGACAAGACTCCATGAAAAAAAAGTCAAATATCCAAGGCAAAGGCAAAGATGTTGCAAATATTGTTGTGATGCATTAATGATAAATATTGTTATTTGATGTTGGCATTTGTTTGGTGAATTTAATCATTACATGTGATTGAAATTAATATTGGATGGATTATTTATTTTTGTGTTCTAATATTCAAGATATGAATAGTTTGGAAACGAATGAGTGGAAGGAAAAGAGTAAAGCCTATTCACTTCATATTCCTATGTGGAATACAAACATCCATCAAATTATCTTTATAAAAGATGTGATTTTGGAGGGAAAAAGAAGGTTAGAAAATCGGAGAATGTGTAAAAGCTTATTGGGGAGAATATTATCTTTATAAATTTTTGTAATTTTTTTGAGAATATAATTTTAAAAACATTAAAAAAATAATATCTATAGTTTCTATTTTTATTTATTTATTAATATGTTTCTAATTTGTGAAATGTTTTTGAGAATATAGAATAAAAAATGTTTAATTTTAAATTAAAAAAGACAAAACTATAATATTTGTTAAAACTAAATAAAAAACAGTTATAGTTATATATAATTATTAGTTATAAATATTTATTATTATTATCTAAATTACATTAATTAATATTTATTTTTAAAATTTTATAAATATTGAAAAAAAAAAACTTTAAACAATTCAATTTAATTTAAAAAGTATTATTTTAATTAATTTCATTAAAATTTTATTTTAATTAGAAAAATACATATCTTTTTTACAAACTACTAATGTTATAAACTTAATTTTTAAAATTAAAAAACATATAAATAATTCTCATATTTAATAAAGATATATTCATAAAAAAAAAACATTTACTAAAATTATTTTTAAATATAAATTAAAATATTTATATATAAACTTATTCACTGTATAATACTTTTATATTAAGATGGACCCCATTTCTTTATGGCTGAAAATACCATTTATATTATATTACAATCATGCATGCTTATGTTTTAGTTTGTCTTGTTTTAAATTGCGAATTGAATACTTCAATTTTAACTTTGATTTCATTTCCCCAACCAAAATACATCACACTATGGCTCAGCCTCTCTACTACTCATCCAACCACAATTTGGGACACCCCTTGACACTAAACCATGTTAACGATGTACAATATGCAACTCCTTCCAACTCGCCCAACTAAGGGCACCCATGAACCGTTAGCTGCTCAATTTTTGTTAGCCACCGCAAATCCTGGATGCTCTTAACCGTCACACAATCTACCACCCTTACCTGATGAACCACGGGACAAATGACCCCTACCTGACGAACTTGTAGGGGTTCTGGGGATTATCTCGGAGTCAGCCAAACCCCGGAAAACCAGAGGTAGGAAAATTGATATTTCCAAGGCCCAATTGAAAGCCAAATTAGACATTGCAGACGATAAACAACAATATTTAAAAGGGGTGCTTAGATTTGTGCAGTCTCTGGCCTTTTTTCCCCAATGATTATCCTATCCTTCAATTATCGTGGGTTTTTTGGTACCTATAAAAAATTGGCACTGAAGTCTTTGCTAAATCTTTATAAACGTGATGTCATAAGTCTCCAAGAAACCATGGGGGTGGGTTCCTTTGTTTCCTATTCTCTGTGGAAACTTCTGTTAGCTCACCATAATTTGTTAGATTGATTGAGATACAAAGGTACAAGGTAACATCAAACCAAGCTTTGGAATCCTAGGACCTAGCCTTCCTGGATTCATAGAGGGATCTCTCTAGTAGGTGCAAAGATGTGAACTTGTTTTCTAATTAGGGTTGATTTTAGGGTAGATGTTAAGTGCAGGGTATTTTGATTGTTTTTGGTAGGGTATGATGCTCAGATGTATTTAGATAGAAAACAAGGAAGATTGTTAAGTCATTGGGAAATTGAGTCAAACAAGGTCATGAATGAGTTCATTAATGGCTTCAAGAGCATTTGCAAGGAAATTTAACTTGGTTGGTGGATCTTTAAGATTGTGAAGGATCATGAGATGGACATTAAACTTGGGAACAACAAGCTAATAAAGGGTAGAAGTAGAATCCTTTATATACTTGTAAACTGAGGGAGTTAGAAGATTTATAAGCATAGCAAGAGAATCAAAGGCTTAAGAAAAACTGATCCATTTGATTTCAGACTAAAAGCAGATAATCAACCAAGACAACATTCAGGTAAAACATAGAAAGGAAAAACTTATTGAATCTTTCATGGGTTTTATCATCAAGAGCAGGAAAAAACATTTAAGTTGCACAAGTAACTATAACCATAGAAGAAGAGACAAACCCTAGCATCCACAGTGACAACTATGAGAGTTCCTTGAGACAATTTTAGCTAAGTAAGGCAAAGAGCATGATGAAGGCGGACTTCTTTGACAAACTATAGGCAAAGCTGCTTCAAAAGAGGATTTCAAGAATAGAGTATTTCAGAGGTAACAATATGCAGGGCTAGCCATAAATCGTAATCGATACTAACTGATCTAAATCATTCAAGAAAATAGACAAGCCAAAAACTTATTAGAGAGCAAAAGATGAATTCTCAACATATCTTAAGCAGAAGAAAACATTTAGGCAGTGAAGGAAACAAACAGATCTAAGGTGCCATCAACAAGCATATCTTAGTCTAAATTTTTTTTCCTACTGCAGCATAGATGGATGGAAAACATATGAGAAACTTAGAAAACATTAACAAGAGAAAAATTCACCATCAACCAGGCCTATGGATCCTACAAACAGGTCTTCTCCATCAACAAGTGAATCCAATCATGCATAAGCTCCAAGACATCAATTTCTCATAAAAGGCTTCAAGGGACTATGTATTTCATCAACATCCAAAAAAATATACAAGAGCCTCATGCTCTATTTATGGAGCAAATGAGGAGGTGGAAACCCTAAGAGGCTTCCAGAAACCCTAATTCAGCCATAAATGTCATAAATGTGCTTAATGACCATGCAAGGCCCAAGACACATAAGAGATAAGGAAATAAATGAAACACACCAAAACATAAATCCCTAATCAAATCAAGAGTGTTTTATCCAAGAAAATATTAAAAAACTAATTTTCCATTAATTTGTGTCTTTTGTTGACTTTTTGGCAAAAAGTTGTCTATGTGCGTAGCTCCATATCAGCAAAATTTGGGATCTGTTGCAGCTGAGTTTTGGACCCCTTCCCGGAATTAGATTTGGACCCGTGATGGCTTCTTGGAAAGCTTGGAGAGTATAATTTCCAGAAATACTTGATTTGTTTTGAATGGATGCCATTTACCTGCTCAAAAATCAAATCTCCCATGACTTCTCAACGCGCAGCGCAAGGCCTGAAAAGGATGCAAAAAGGTCATTTTTGAGGTGTTTTTTGACATTTTGAGGGAGAAAAATGCTCCAAATGATCTGAAAGTTTTTTGGAGCCTTATGGAGACATGAAAAATCCAAAAATATAAACTTTAGCAGCTTAGGATGCCCCAAAAAAAAAAGAGCGTAGCGCCTAGGGTGTTGCGCTTCTAGGGGCCCAAATTTGGAAAAAACAAAAAGTGTCCAGATTTTCTTCAAAATTGGTGGGTAGACCCCTCAAGGGGTTTTAGACACCTTCTGAGAAGCATCAGCCAAGATCCTGAGGCTGTCATAAACTTTGGGCCTTTTTAGCTCTTCTAGCTCTAGTAGGGCTTGCCTCAATTTAGCAGTGGCAATCATGCTTTTCCTTGCATAGTGTTTGACCATTTTATTCTACAAGGCAAGGCCCCTCTTGACCTCTTTTAAATGCTTGTGCTCCTGTTTGTAATAGTAGATGACCCTTTGTGCTCTTTCAAAATCCTTTTCCCATTCTCGAAGCTGGGCATCTTTTTCTAGGAGGAGTAATTTTGTGTTTATCCCTTAGTCTTCATTATCACTGTCTAGATCAACAAAGAGAGGGCCTTGAGAAACCTTTTTGATCCTTTTTCTCCTCTTGACCCGTGCCTTTGGCTCAACACTCTTCATTTTTTCTTTTCCTTTGTCTGATGTTTTGATATTTTATGAGGAGGTGGCCCTTTGCCTATTAGAGGCAGCAAAGACACTCCTTTTCCCTCTATGATAAGTGCATGAGAGAGGGGAAATCATGGGAGTCTCAAAGGCAATGTTGACATCAATTTTTCCTTCACTATGCTCTGATTTTTCTATGTCTTCTATGAACTGATCTTTGTCAAAACATTCATGACAGCTGTCATGACTGTCATGACTCTTTCTTGGACTATTTTGGGCACTTAGATAGCTACCTTCCTCATCTGGTTGTTCTTCTTCTTCATTGTTTTCCTCTTCTTCCTCATTGTCATCTTTTTCTTCATCATCATTGTCATTGTCCTCTTCGTCATCATGTTCACTGTTTTTATCTTTGTTTTCTTCTTCACTATCTTGCTGCCCTTGGCCATTGTTGCTTTCTTCTTGGCCACTTTCCTCTTCTTCATTCTCTTCTTCACTGTCCTCTTGATCATCTTTCTGCCCTTGGCCATTGCTGCTTTCTTCTTGGCCAATTTCCTCTTCCTCATTTTCTTCTTTGTCATCTTCCTCTTCATCAACTTCTTCTTCACTGTCCTCTCCTTCATAATCATTATTTGTCTCATCTTCTTCCTCACTGTTGCCCCCTATTTTCCCTTCACTAGGGCTACTGTTAGCCCCTTTACTTGGTAAATCAAGGGAGGAAGTAATAGGTGAAATACTTTGTGGAGAAGGCACGTGGGGAGATGATGGCTATGTGGAGGTAGATGGTTGTGAAGTGGAAGGCAAGCTCTGCTGGATGAAGGCCTAGGGGTCTGAAAACACATCATGTGAGATGAAGGTCTCCCAAGATATACCTTGTTTCTATAGCTGGCTTAGGACAATCATCTTGATCAGGGAGTGATGAAAGAGGCTAGGCATTTGGTGGTCATAGCTTTTCCTCTTGACAGCAGAGGCCATTTTATCAATACTCCAGAAAAGGTAATAAGGTAGTTTCATCATTTTGACTTTGGTGAAATGCATCAACAATATGATATGATATGAATAGAGCTAGGAATACCTTCCTCACATGTGAAGAAACTGATAATCTGCCTCATTAATGCTGCATACCTCTCTAGCAGATAAGAAAAAGGAAAAATAGCCTTGCAATTTTGCTGACAGGTGGGTTTCAAATAAGGCCCATAGTAACTCAAATCTAGTTTCCTTTGTTTGAACCAAATCTCACCAACATCTGGTATACTGGTTGCTTTGGAAATGATTTCAGATGAAAGCTCAAATTGGACCCCTACTAGATTAACTTGGTGGTTTTGAAGGCTACAAGCAAACAACCTGGTTAATTCTAGATGGTATTCAACTTGCTTGACCTTCTCACAAAAATGGTAGCATCCTACATCCTAGAAGCATGAAAGGATCATAAGAGAGGAAGTGATTGGAGTGGTGTCTAGGGGCTCAAACCTTTTAGCTCTACCCCCATGATGTTTTGTCTTGGTGGGAGTATGCCTCTCATCATCACTAGTGTGACTATCACTCTCTGACATGATGGCTGGTCCAAACAGCAGAAGGAACCTTGAGTTTTCTTTAGGGTATCTGGAGCAAAATAAGTGGTGTAGGTCAAACTTTTGCAAAGAGAGAAGCTAGGGTGAGGACAAATTTCAAAGCTTGGACTTGGTGGTAGAGGTCAGGTTTATACAACTCAGTCTTCTCTTTGTATGAAAACCAATCCTTCTTATAACCCTAGTTCAAAGACAATGCAATTTGTTTTTACATAATCTAGGGTTTTGGTTAATCTCTAATCATGGATGACCTCTTTGATAATCAATATTTGGGAAAGGAAAGAAAGATTGACTAACCTTGTTTCATCTTGCAGAGGGTTTGTAGAGGCAAAAACCGATTTTGAAAACCTTTGGCACAATTTTCTGAAGTGTTGTCAGGGGCGCAGTGCCTACGTGTAGCGCCGGGACGGTCGGGCCATTGAGGCGTAGCACCAGGTGTAAAAACAGGCTCCGGTGGTCGCTCCTGTGCCTGTGTGCAATGCCAAACTAAGCACGCAGTGCCACCTCACGAGCACGTAGCACAGTGTAATATTACACTTCCTGCCTCGTCTCTGTGCATAGTGCCAGAGTCCAGGGGCATAGCACTATGTTTAGCCCATAGCGCCTACCAAATTTTTACAGTTTGCCCGAAAACCCAGAAACTTTCCTCTCAATGGCTTCTTCTCCTCAGTAAAGTGCAAATGATGCATGGGGAAGGTTCACTTGGCCTTTATAATTGTTTTGAAAAATAAATTTAAAAAGCCCAAACCCACTTTTGTAAGGTTGGAGTTTCCTATCTTTCAATGTGTAATTCTGCTGTGAACACCCCTTTTTAAATATTTCTCGAAAAACATGTTTATTCCTGCCTTTGCCAATATTTTGGGAAGCAATATTTTTTGGCATAGAGGCCCTTTGTTGGGAGCCTATTGTTGAGATGCAGAAATCGAGGTCACATTTTTCCCTTTCTTTGACAATAACTCATAATCTGACCTTTTACCTTAAAAACTCTATTTTTCTATCCTTTGGCAAAAAAAATGGTATTCTTTAACCTGATACCCTTTGTCTTTCTTCTCCTAGTGCAGGTGAAGCAGTGCTATTTTGGAAAAAACCTTAAGGAGGAGGCTTTTTCTCTTGTCATCAATGTTTCGTTAATCCACCGAAGCAAACTCTGATACTCTTTTACCTATATGCTTGTTGTTTTTTTCTTGTTTGGGTCTGCTTCTTGGTGATGATTATGCCCTATTACTTTGCCTCCTCTTGTTGCTGGTGGTCATCTTGGCTAAAAAAAATATGTGAACAAGGGTAGTTTTCCCTTGCAATGTTTATACTCTAAGCCAAGGGGAGCCCTTTGAGTGCAATCCTCTTTATGCAGGAAGGCATAACTTGCTGGGCACCAAATCCATCCTATAACTGAGTGAAACCTTTGGTGACCTAATGGGGACCTTTGGATTTGGATTTTGGATAGGCATTTAGACTTTAGGGATTACCAAGTGTAAGATAGGACCTATGATAAGCTTAGTGTGTTTTGAAGACCTAGGATCTAGCATTTTGATTGTCTAGAGGGTTTGTAGAGACAATCAATGTCTGGGAATATTATGGAAGAGTCATCAAGATTATTGGATTAGTAGGTTTGATCAGTAGTAGGGAATCTTGTAGATAAGCAAAACAGAGGATTTGGGCCAAAAGGCAAGACATGGTGAAAAATGAGTGACAGTTGGGGAAAGACAATATGGCTTGAACCCAGGATGGGTCTTTCAGGAGTGTTGGGCTAGTGATGGCTAGTTAGGATGATGGAAAAAAAAAAGGAAAAAATATCCCAAGGGAAATGAAGGCTGTGATATTTCTAGAACTCACAATGCTCATGAACTTTGTTTCTAGAAATCTGGAAACAATGCTTATTCATCTTGAGGTATGAAAATTAGGGATGACTAACAACTTCTACCAGGCTAGTCTTTGGTAACTGTGGATGCCAAAGGCAGTTCGGGTGGCCTTGATATTGGTTTGTGTAACAATAAGTTCCAGAATAATAATTCTTGGAGCTCGGAATCAGTTATAGGGGTGGAGGTATATTCCCCTGAAATTTGTACTAATTCACACTGATCAACATCTATGGGCTGATTTTGGATAGTGTGGTGTTTTGGAATAATTTATTTGTGAAAGATTTCATGCAGCTCCACAATCTGGTGGTATGTGGGCACCTAAAATTTTCTCTTGGCATATCTAAAACCTAGGGACCTCAAGCTCAATTTGACCCACTATTTTATTACTTCATAAAAAAAATTAGAGAATGCAAGCTTATGGACATAAATATTATTAAGAACACTCCCACCTAGAGGAAAAAGCAAGTGGGGGAAGCTAGGGTGGAAAAAATATTGGACAATTTTCTCATCAAGGAAAGTTTCATCAATGAAAATGTTAGTATCAGGAAGTGGGTGGGATCGAGATGGAATTCTGATCACTTCCCTATACCACTGGAGCTATATGGACCATGCAAAATACTAGGATCCCCGTTCAAGTTCATCTTTGGATGGCTGAAAGATACTAGTTATATAGCCCTCGTTAAGGACCCTTGGAGGTTGAGGGATGAGTCCTCCAATATCTCATGTGCTCATTCTTTCATGTCCAACCTCAAATATCCAAAATCCATAATGATTCTTTGCGCTAAAGAGAAAAAGTTGAAAGAGGAAGAAGAACTAATGATTATTGAAGAGACTCCAGAAAGGATGGAAAGTCCATAGACTGATAGCTATGCAACTAAGGAGAAGAGGGAAAGGTTAAAAACACTAGAAATTAAGAAAATGAGTTTATTACTTGACCAGGAAGAACTTTGGAGATTAAAAAGTCGAGCGATATGGCTATCAGCAGGTGATGAAAATACAAAGTTCTTCTAGAACTATGCAAAAGGAAGGAAAAATCCAAACACTATTGGGAAATGAGGACTCCAGATGGCGACGACATGGAAAAATATTTCAGGGGTCTTGCTTCAATGGGAAGGGACTACATCAAAAATATTTTCAAAGTCCTCGAAGTCTCAACTATTGTTGAAGTTATTTGGGTGGCCTAGCTCTTTCCCCACTTTTCGGAGGAGGAGGAAAACAAGATGCTAATGGATCCAGTCACCAAATTGGAGGTTGAACATGTTTTAAACACGATGCAAAAGGAAAAGATCCTTGGACCATATGGCTAGTCAGTTGATTTCTACTAGCATTTATTTGATTTCGTTGGGGACAATCTTGTGGAGATGTTGGAGGAATCCAGAGCTAGGGGAAGCATCCATGAGCCTTTTAACTCAACATTTATTTCCCTAATTCCTAATAAGGATGCTTCGAGCTCTTTTGAAGACTTCATATCTATTTCCCTTTGTAACGATATTTACAAAATTATAGCCAAGATTATTTCTATTCGATTGAAACCAATTTTATCCTCAAATATATCTAAAGAACAGTTTGGGTTTCTGGATGGAAGAAAAATTCATGAAGCAATTGGGGTGGCCCAGGAATCGATGAACATCATCAATAAATCAAAAAACAAAGGAATGATCATTAATATTGACCTATCAAAATATTATGATAGTATCAGTTGGATTTATCTTCGTTTACTCCTTACTGATCTAGGATTTTTTAATGGCTTCACAAATTGGATAATGGGATGTATAACTAATGTTTCCTTAGTTGTTCCCATAAATGGGGTGGCCTCCCTTTTTTCTCTAGTCAGAGAGGACTCAGACAAGGCTACCCTCTTTCTTCCCTCATTTCTATACTTGCGGTTGAAGGGCCCAGCCATCTCCTTCTCTATGTTAAAAGGAATGGTGAACTGAAAGGTATTGAAGTGGCCACAAACTTATTTATCTCTCATCTGCTCTTTCTTGATGATATTATCCTTTTTAGCACCAGCTCCATGGAGGATGTGGTTCTGTTGAAAAATATTTCAGATCTTTTTCTCAAAGCCACTGGGATGGTTATTAATGATAAAAAGTCTTCTATAGTTTATGAGGGTATCTTGGTGGGGGACCTTGCTAGAATTGAGGTTTTGTTTCCCTACAAAGTGTGTCCGATGGTGATCTGAAATCGTGAGAACAAAGAATTTCTCATACAGAGATTGACTGTAGAGGGCATTCACCGGATATTTCACCTTTACTAGAAAGGATGAATCCGGAGGCTACCTGGCCCTTCTACAGACTCTGCCTAAAGAAATAAAATGTAATCACTAATGATCTTGATCAATGAAAGTATTTGTTTTTAAGTTCAAAGTATTCATTGATCTGTTTTTATGTGTGAATAAGCAAGATGATATGTTCTGCAATTGAAGTGTAGAGGTTTGATGATAAAATAACAAGTTTTGTTTACTGTATAAACTGGTTTGAGAAAAGCTTGCTTATGAAATTTTATTGTTTAAACTATCAGAATCTGGAAATAAACAGCCAAAATATACAGAGTGACAGCAGATATTTGTTTAAGCGGTTCACCCCTCTCTTGGGCTACCTCCGCTGGTCCAAAAGCCTCTAATTAGGCTCAGTCCTCCTTTGATTAAATGCTGAAAATGAGATTACATATGTATAAAAGCCTCTAATGGAAAAATAGACTGCTAAAACAGATTCAGAAGATCCAAATCAGTCTAAAATGACTACAAATTCACCTCCATTGGATGAAGGTAGTCCAATGCAGCTCTCTTTCCCTTAGGCCCTAATGGCTCCACGATCAAAAGCACTGTAAAATTCGCAGATAGAATGCCCTGATGGCTCTGCAGACACTTCCAACAGATCCATAATGATCTCTACACCCAAAATCAAAAAACAATTCATCTCAAAAGACCTCTCCTAGCCAAAGTTATGGCTAACTGAAGTTTGCCCTTCAAAAGCTCCGCTAAATCTGGCTAACTGCCAGATAACTCCGACAAATTAGGAAACGGCTCTGAATTTGGCGGGCGCTCCAATTTTGGCCGGCAGTTAAGTTTAACGCTGAGAGAATCGTGCTCACATGCACCACCGAACCCGCCGGCATATGTTGGATCAAAACGGTTAAGGTGACCGTAACCTCCACGAAACCCCGGAATTAAGCCACACTGTCATCATAAATATTAATTATCCGCTTGTTTAAAAAATCCGCTCCACCTTTGAAATCACGTGTTTTAAACCACGTGTCTTTGACTTTAAACAATGCGTTGGGTTTCTTTGATATGTGGGTTTTAAAACATATAAACGTGCCCATAACCTTATAACATAAATGTAAATGTTGCCATTCACATTTAAACTTTGTTATAACATAGTTTTTTTTTTTTTAAACTAATGTATGTGGTATTTTAATTAATTTAATTAAAAAAAATTAATATTTAATTTATATATATAAAACTTTAATATAATATATGATTTTTAAAATCAAATAAAATATTAAATATTTATATATATATATAAAAAAAACATTAATATAATTTTAATTAAAATAAATAAATAAAAATTTCCACACATAGAATTTAAAAAAATTTCCTTTCAAAATTAAAGGTTATTGGGCGATTTTAAAGTGCAACAACTTCTTCATACGGCGTCGGATTTGAGTGCCGTTTGCGGCGTTAGGATCGTATTGACGAGCTCTTTCCTGTCGATCTGGTTCGGAGCAATTCTGAGCCACTTCATTTTTGAGCATTTTTCTTCAAGAGACTTGATCTCCTGATCAGATGGAGGGCAACTTAAAATATTTGGATTTTACATTAAGCCAGACTCCTACAAAAAGCAGGGCTGGAATTGGCTACTGGTTAAAATTGAGAAGCGAATTAACCATTGGAGCTTCAAATGGCTATCAAGGGAAGGAAGATTGGTCCTTATAAAATAAATTCTAGTTGCTATCCTGATTTACTTGATGGCCATCACCTAGGTCCCCAAGGGGGTTCTATCAAAAGTCAGGAAACTATGCAGTCGCTTCCTTTGGGTTGGGAATGAGAAGTAGGTACTCCCATGGGCTTCCTGAGACAAAATTGCTTGTCTAATGGAAAGAGGAGGGAGAATGTGACATTTATTTGAATTGACCATATTATTAATGTTATTATTGTTGTTTTCTAAAAGCCCAATTGTGACAATAGAATGACATAAAATTCATGAATAATGAGAATTTAGTAATGTATACAATAATTATCAATAAATGAATGTGGATTGTAAACACTTGGAAATTAGACACTTGCGAATGAGATTACAGATAAGGAAATATTTTTCAATGACCAAAATTCTAAAAGGAATTTGGATAAACTTAATGTATGGGAGAGAAATATCCATTAAGTGCTTAGCTAGAGATAGATGCAAAGTTGGGGTTGGCATAAAGCTTCGTGGAAGACAAAATTGAGCTTTTATTTACAAAAAGAGCCTAGGCTAGTGATTTTGAAAGCCAAAACAGGGACGCCGCAAAAGGAAAAATCCATCATGGAAAGAAGGCATAAATTTCCTACTGCAATGATCAACAGTTTGTTGATACCTTGCAAATTGAATCTCATCTCAGGGGTGAACTGAGGGGAAGCAGTTCTACGATTGGGTGGAAATCAGTGTATAATTTCTAGTGTGCTATATTCACAGTATTTTTTGTGGGCTTGTGACTTGGTATTTGGTAAGATTGTTTTCAATTTTTTGTACAATAAAAATTCAACTTGTATGTGAAGTTATAACAGTATTTTATTCTGGATGTTTATGAGTATGTATGTATGTGGAAAAAGGGTAAATTTGTTAAGCTGGAATGCTTACTATAAAGAGCTTAGAATTATATGGTTGTTGTAAGCTCTCCTTTGGTACTACAAAACTGTAATTATATGCATGCTCCAATGAAAAATTGAATTTAAGTAGGCTCCTTAGTTAGATGTTTGAAACATGAATGTAACTATAACAATAAAATTGGGCTTATTAAATTTAACTGCAGCAAACACAGATGCTAAGGGTAAATAATTTAAGGTACTACTGACAGAGAAATTTGAGATATTGAAATTTTAGCTTATAGTTACAACCCTTATAAAAGGATTATTCCTCAATAGATACCCACAGCTAGTGTATATATATAGAAATTTTATCAATGGGGGTATTAGATTGCTCCATAACAAGAAGCTGCAAGTTCAGTAGATTTCTTAAGAAAATATATAAATCTATTGATTAAATTGCCATGGAGGGGTTCTGAAATTATATTTAGGTATAATAATGTATTTTGAATGTAGTAAAATCATTTTATAACAACAAAGAAGTTAATAATGATCCAGAAAATGGATGGAGACATGATGTCCAAATTAGAAAGAACGGATCAGACCATAATCATGAAAGCTTTAGAACTAGACTTTAAAAAAAAAAAATACAAGTATCGAAAAGCTAAACAATCAGAATTTGAATCATAAAAATTTATGGCTAAAAGTAGTGCTAATTATAGAAAATAAATTTATTAAGTTGATATGCTTTTTAGGCATGTACAGTCACTGTTGCAAATTAAATTGTAAGTGCAGATATATGAGTTTGTAAATTTTTAGATACTAGTGTAAAACTACGGCTGCTAGTATATGGTATACATAATGGAAGTAATATATGATCCTCATAGCAAGACTAGAAATTACTAAGCTGATATAAACCTAATGAGATAACCTATATCGAAAGCTTTTAGGATTTATGAATTTAATTAACTGTTGTTATCAAATATTAATAGAAGCTACTAATTAAAAACAAACACTGCGGGTACAGCACCAAAAAGAAATATAACCATATTACCTAAAGTATAAATAGTAAACAGTAGGCTAGTTGGCCATGACTACCGATTCCAATTGCTACAGTGAGGCAATCTTGGAAAAGTTAGTTTTACAACCCAAATAATTATATACCAAAAACCTAGAAGCCACTTATATGATGAATTGGATACATAGAGATAACATTACTTCAAAGTTCAATACTAATGACTAGGTATGCATAATACACCCCTTTTTAATCAATAGAACATGCAGGTCTTACTAGGATATTGTATCAAATCAATTAATTATGGTGGGACATATATGCTCAAATAGAAAAACCTAGGTCAAAAGAAAACAACTATATGATTATGCCTAGTGGATTTAGATTAGCTAAGTAAAGTATTCAAAGGGGCCACCATTCATTCATAAACATGTAATAGAGAGTAAACCTAGAAAAACTAAGAGTATAGATATATTTCTGAAAATTCAATAACATAAAAATAAGTTAAACAAAAATATTTAGTGACCCAATTACATGAAATTTCCAAGTGGAACAAAGTTTGACATCAAACCTATACACAGGTATTCTTTAATATAGTCCAAAATTCAAAGTAGAACTAACATGTGCACCACTTTGGGTGACTGAAGAGATAACTTCATATATTACAGAATGAGACTCAAATTTACACATGGAGCTTCCACATAAACAATATTAAAAATACACCAGAAGATATAGTCATTTTATACATTCTCTCCACAAGAATCACAGACAACAAAAATTGGAGGCATAGCCCAATGAGATCAAAAAAATTTCAACCATTGAACATAAGGAATAGCTTCATCATCTATAAACCTAGAACAACCAGAGAGAGTAGAATTGCACCAACCTGAAACTGGAAAGATGGTGTGAGAAATTTAATAAGGGGTTCACTCAGTAGGTTGTGAAGATGGTTTAAGTAGTAACCCAACTCATGTGTACCTACAAGTGAGAAGAAATGCATTAACATTAGAAATGAAGATATGCAGAAAAATAATTGACAAGGTGCACTAGCCATTAGTGAGATAGGGTCTCTTACTTAACTGTGTAGACGAAGTTCTCCCTCACCCTAAATACATGTAGAATCATGAGTAGAGGAATTATAAGAATGTTATTTAACGAGATGCAATAAAGGGTAATTATAGAAGCAAAATAAAAGGCAAAAGGGTGTACCTAAAACCAGTGACCCTTCTGTCCGGAGGTAGGATTTCAACATTGTAATCAAACTGAATCCCAATTTTATACCTACACACATTCATCTAAAATGGTTAGTGGAGAGGGAAAAGCCAACTGCAGGCGCAATCAAGAAATTATAAAATGACTACTCGGTAATCATTACTAAAGAGAGAGAGGGGCTAAAGACATAGGCAAGTTTATAGAACTGAACTCCATAGATAAAACATCCTACACACATAGTAACCAGTTAAGTTTTGAGTTTCGATTAGCAATCAATCAACTAGTGAGTTACATATCTGGCAGAGGAAAACAAATGATAACCTACAATTGTAGAATGAATCAAAACTCGAAATGTAAACCATGAAAAAATTACCTGATGATCATTCAGGAGCATAGAGGCTTGGTTTGAAAGAAAATTACAGAAGGAATAGCTTGGAATTCATCTAGGGTACGTGGAGTAACCTAGTAACCCCCCATAACTCGATAGAGGTGGAAATGACGAAGGGGAAGAGGCACTATGTGAATGCCTATATGACCCATGTTACAACTATTGAGGTGTCGGCAAAGGAATGGTGCCAACAAGTAGCAGTGTGTCTTGGCCTAACCTCTGTCCTTATCAGGGTTAACAAAACAACTCAAGGCATTTTCAAATGTTAGGTGGTGAGTGACCAGATTGAGTCATATAACCATTAGAGTTATAACTTGAAAGGAAAGGCTTAACACTTGACACTGACAATGCCATTAAAGTTAGTATAAAAATATATAAAGGTCCATATGCTATGATAATGGTATATATATATATATATAGCTATACATATTTTGTCATGCGCATAGTTTTAGATAGAGAAATATGTGTGTGTGTGTGTGTTATGATATTACACTTAGCTCCTAGGGTGATTAATGTTAATGTGTCTCAACCTTGGTAAATCAACACATAAACACTATAAAAGTATGATGAGAAATAAACATATTCATGGAGAGAGAACCTTGGTACACTTGAATATATAATGCAATGGATAAGAACTTAAGTATTCTATACTTAGGAAAAAAAAACTCACCCTAATATATTAGAATGGTGCGACAAGTATGTAGAGAAAAATAGAAATGACTAAATAAATCACACATCATTTCTTCCTTTGCTCAGCTATATAATTTTTTTTTATTTTTGTGGCAACTTTGGCCACAAATCCAAAGATTGCAATCTGCCAAATATCCTAAAGGACTCTATATAGATGATAAAAGCTAATTAAAAAAAAAAAACAAAAAATGTATAAAAAATAAATGAAGACACTAGAAAGAAACCTGCTAAAGACTTGTGGAAAAGGAAGAAAAATGAGCATCTTGTTACATCAATGACATAATAAAGTCATCATGGTTTCAGTGGGAGCTTCTATAAGTAAAAAATTAGTCATCCTGTCAGTGAAAAAAAAATCAACAACATCCTTCTAAACATAGAAGTTAAGGCAACAAGTGGGAATGAATGCAATCATCTAGTCAATAATAAAAAAAAATTAATATCTCAGGGGTAGAGCAGTTCCAACAGTTCCTTGAAAATATAATATGTATTTTTAAGTTTCTCTACAATAAAAATTGATGGAAAGAATGACTATGTTCAGTTGTAATTTCAAAAGGAAAAGTGTTTGCAAGATCTTGTTGAGAAGCATTCTAAATTATATCTAATAAAGAAAAGGCTTGTATTCAACAAAAGAAGGTACTCATTGTATGTAGAGAAGAAATATTTATAGAGGTTCCAAAAATACCAAGACAAAAATAATGAAAATCCCCTCATGTTCGCGTTTAGGATGAAAACCAAGAACAAAAAATAAATACTCACATTGCCTCTATAGTTTCAAAACTAAAAAAATAACCAAAAAAAGGAGAATCAATGCTAGCAATGACACTTAAAGTTCATGTGGAATTGTTTTGGTTGATGAAACACTTTGTGAATTTCATTATCCTTTCATCCTTTATTCCCAAATTTGTTCCTACAAGAAGTTTGAAGCAATATTCCTAGTTTTCATTAACTGTCTTACATTCACCTATGGAAAAATAGGTATATAAACATGGATGCCAGATAACAAAAAATAATTATGATACATATGAAGAACTTTTTCAGAGAACCAATTTTGTTTAATTGGAGAGTCAAAGTGAAGTTGATAGGATTCTATATTATTCAATAAAATGGGTGATATATTTGAAGATGAAAATGAGACCGCACTCATCATTGATGAGTACATAGAGTGTGTGGACGCCCAAGGATTGGAAGCTAATTTGGTATTGGGAGGAGATGAGGGGAAATAATGCATGTATCCAAAGGGGTATATGAAAAAACAAGTTATTTTCTCATGCCTTACATGTATCCCCGTAGGAAATTTTGGAGTATGCACAACCTGCTCTTTAACTTTCCACGAAGGCCATGAAGTGGTAGAGTTTTGGATGAGAAGGTGATCTAGTTGTGACTGTGGGAATTCAAAGTTTGGCAGTATCTCCTGTAAGCTTATTCCAGAAAAATAATTTGAAAATCATAACAATTCTTACAATCATAATTACAAGGGTGTTGTAGTTAATTATGTAGTACACACTACAATCAATGAAGTTTGTGCATCAGGAATGAAAGTAGAAACTTTAGTAGCATAGAGTATCCAGTTAGGAAATGATATTCTTTTCACTGGAGGCATGGAAAGCATGTCAAATGTTCCTTATTACTTCCTTGGTTTCAGAAAGAGGTATCGACTGGGACACGACTATCTTGTCGATGTAATGATGAAACACAAACTCTGGGATGTTTACAATAACATTGGAATATGAGTATGTGGAGATAATCATAAGATATCAACAGAAGAACAAGAGAACCATGCAATTTAAAGTTTTGAACATGGAATTAATGCACACAAAATTGGTGCTTTTGCATGGGAAATAGTGCTGGTTGAGGTTTATGGAGGTAGATGAAAGCCTTCCACAATCGTTGATAAAGATGAATCCTTGGGGAATTTTGATGCTGAAAAAATAATAAAACTTAGACCAACATTTAAATAAGATGGAAGTGTCACTACGGGTAATGCTTCAAAAATTAGTGATGGAGCAATTGCTCTAGTGTTAGTGAGTGGAGAGAAAAATTTGGAACTAGGATTACAAGTTATAGCAAAGATCACAGGATATGATGATGTTGCATAGGCATCTGAACTGTTTACAATTTCACCAACTCTAGCCATACCAAAAGCTATTTCAAGGGTAGGCTTGGAGGCTTCAAAAATTGATTACTATGAGATCAATGAATCATTTTCTGATGTTGCTCTTGTGAACTAGAAGACACTTTATATCAAGCCTGAAACATTAAATGTACATGGAGGAGTTGTGTAATTGGGGAATCCACTTGGGTGCAGTGGTGCTTTCATTATGGTCACACTTTTAGGGGTATTGAGGCAAAGTAATGGGATGTATGGAGTTGTAGGAGTTTACAATGGTCATGTTGGGGCATCTGCAGTGATTATAGAGTGCATGTAAGCATCCGTTTTCTTGATCACTTAAAATAATTACTAGCCTCATTGTGAAGACATGCCGATGGAGAGGTCATGTTTGTAGGAGACATAATTTATAGGAGTTTCTTATTATAATAATGAAGAATTCATATCCTAGGGACTCATCATGTATATTCAAGTATAATAGTCACTGTCATTAGTAATTTGGTGTGGTATTGTTTAACCTTCCTTTTCTTTGGAACAATTGATTCTTGAGGATGGAAGAGGTTATTTTTTAGAGGCTTAAGAGATTATTGTTTGAGTTGGGAATGCAAATGTTTTCCATATGTACTTAGACAATAACTTCTCTGCCTTTAATAAAATGTAGTTTTGTGGGGCATGCTCCTTAAGTTCCTGTAAATTTGTATATATACTTGTGATCGAAGGCCGATTGATCAAAATAAGTTATGTGAGAATATTAGATCTAGTAAACTAGCTATCTATCTAAGAAACCAACAACATATCAACATATAAATAAGAACATAAAGAGAACAAGGAAAAATAATACAAAATATATACATGGTTCACCCAATTGGGCTGTGTCCACGTGAAGGTTGTCTTCTATTATCTCCAAAAATATCATGCAATCTTACAAGGAGAGAAACTACAAATAACCCGATACAAATAACAGTATGAGCACAATATTAGATGTGATGGTAATCAAAAAGGCTCCCTTGACCCTATTATATACCCAGATACATGGAGGAATTACTCTCACATATTGAATGTGGGATAATATAATTCTCCAAAATAACACATCTTTATATAATAAATGGGTACAAGAGTATACTATGCCATAATGAATATGGGATATAATGTGTTACTCTTTTACATAATATTGTATTCAAATTCTGACATAATAGAAAGGCATTATTACCTTCCAAGGAATATAATATATTCCAACACTCCACCTTAATAATGGTTGGGAGAAGGGCCCATCCTAACACTACCTAACACTAAGGAAGGAAGGAGTCATTAATACTCCCCCTTGATGACAACTTCCCTCATCCCAAGCAAAGAACAAAGATACACATACTTCACTTCTGTCAAGGATTTGGTGAAGATATCGGTTGCCTGCTACTCGGTAGGACAATACTCCAGAGAAATAATACCATTGGCAACAAGACCTCGAATATAATGAGAATCAAGGTCAATACGCTTCATTTTTTAGTGATATACCGGATTGTAAGCAAGTTGAATTGCACCCTGATTGTCACATTTCAACATGGTCGACGATTTCATAACCAGACCAAGCTCGGTAAGAACATGTCATAACCAAACGCCTTATTTAGATACTTCTTTAGCTACTCCATACTATGCTTCACATGAAGATAAAGAAAGATTCTTCAACTTCTTTCTGGACCAAGAGATCGGACCTGAACCAAGTTGAAATATCTAACTAGCAGTTGACCATCAATCAAAACTATCGCTTGCCCAATCAGAATTTGTATAACCAGAGAGTAAACTTGTAGCACTCCTCGAATAAAATACACCAGAATGCAATGTCCCCTGTAAATATTGCATAATTCTCTTGGCTGCATGCCAGTGACTTTCACGAGGTTGTTGCATGAACCGAGAAATCATACTGATGGAAAAAGAGAGATCTGGTCTACTATGAGTTAAATATATTAAACTTCCAATGAGTTGACGATAAATAGTAGCATGAACCAGTGGAGTGGTACATGCAATAGTTAACTTTACACCAAATTGAAATGGTGTATGAGAAGGTTTACAATTACTCATATGGAAACGAGCCAATAGATTTGTCGCATACTGAGGCTAAGAGAGACAAGTACCATCGGCCATATGCCAGATATGAATACCCAAGAAATAGTGCAATGTACCGAGATATGCCATCTCAAATTTCTTCTGAAGAGAAATTTTTATATCTTGAATTAATATAAGATGGCTGCCAGTGATAATTAGATCATCCACATATAAAACAATAATGAGGACATTATCACCAAAATTCTTAACATAAAGATTTGGATAAGATATATAATGCTTAAAACCATTATTCAAGAAACATGCATCAATTTTATCATACCAAGCCCTAGAGGCTTGTCTGAGACCATATAAGGATTTGTGTAATTTCCATACTAAACTTGAGGATTCAGCAGAAATAAAACCAGGAGGTTGTTGCATATAAATTTCTTCAGTAAGATCACCCTTTAAAAAAGCACTTTTAACATCCATTTGATGAATTTCCCACTTAAAAGATGCAACAAGTGATAAAATGGTTCTTATTGTGTTCATTTTAGCAAAAGGAGAAAAGTTTCATTCTAATCAATACCTTCAAGTTGATTAATTCCTTTTGAAACTAATTTAGCTTTATACTTTTCGATTTGTCCTTCTATAGTGAACTTAGTTTTATAAACCCATTTACAACCAACTAAATTTTTTCCTAAAGGAAGAGGAACAAGAGACCAAGTATTATTTCTCAAAAGAGATTCATATTCAGTAGACGTAGCTTGTTCCCAATGAGGATTACCCTTAGCTTGATCATAAGTAGCAGGATCATCTGTGGCCAAAACTTTGGTCATAAGAGAAAAGTTAAAACTAGTTCGATGAGTGTCGAAAGGATTTCCAACCTCGCTACCTGCAAATTCAAGGGTTTTTCGAGCCCAAACAGGAATAATAGAAGGAACATGAGTCACTTCAGGAGCTTCATGAGTTTTAGGTGGAATACTTGAGGGAGAGGAAGAATCAAGATCAATAAGAGGCATAGAACTGGAAGGAGTAATAGGAATGGGAGTAATAGGTGGTATTGGTAAATTTAGGGTAACATGAGTTTCTACGGACTTAGGAGGGGAAGAGACTTCATGAAATTGAACATCCCTTCTGATTATGACACTTTGATTTGAAGGATCAAACAACCTGTAAGCCTTGGAATTCTCATCATAACCAATGAAGATACACTTGTGGGATTTGAGTTCTAACTTTTTCTATTTTTCATTAGGAACATGAGCCCAACATTCGCAACCAAACACCTTAAAATTACTAATATCTGGTTTACGTCCATTTCATTTTTCCTCATGGGTAACATGCTTAACAAATTTAGTAGGAACTCTATTTAAAATAAAATTAGCACAACAGATGGCTTCAACCCAAAATTTCTTATGTAATCCTTTAGAATAAAGCATACATCTAGCCATTTCAACTAAAGTTCTGTTTTTCCTTTTAGCAATACCATTTTGTTGAGGTGTGTAAGGAACAATGTTTTGATGTTGAATACCATGTTTAGATAAATACACATCAAATTATTTCTTAACAAATTCCCCCCCATTATCAGATCGCAAAGTTTTAATACTCTTACCATATGCATTTTCAACCATGGATTTAAATTCTTGAAATTTTACAAATGTTTCACTTATATTTTTCAAAAAATAAACCCAATATTTTCTACTAAAGTCATCAATAAAGGTAAGAAAATAAAATGCATGGGATATTGAAGGAACTCCAAGAGGACCATGAATATCACTATGAATTAATTACAAAGGTTCTTTAGCATGCCAGGATTTACCTTTTTCAAACATTTCTCTATGGTGTTTACCAAGAACACATCCTTCACAAACACCAGTAGTAGAAGAAATATTAGGCAAACCATGAACCATTTTAGTTAGTATTTTCATTTTACCATAATTCAAGTGACCCAATATTTCATGCCATAATTTACTTAGCTCATCAGCATGAGCAACATAGGAATAAAAGGGTTGTCTCTTAGTTGAATTAAAACCTAAAAAATTATATAAATTAGTTGTATGATCAACAGGGCCAGAAGAAACTACTTTGTAATTTTGGTTGATATCTTTAAGAACATATTTATTGGGGCAAGCTTCAAATTTAAAACCTTTCTGACATGCACTATAAATAGAAATTAAGTTGATGGGAATGTTTTGAACATGAAAAACATCTTCCAATTGGCCATTAGCAACATTAATATTACCAAAACCAATTACAGAAAGTTGTTTACCATCACCAATAGAAACATTTTGAGATGAGTGCTTATTAGTGTCATAAGATGTCAATAAGGAAGCATTACTAGTCATATGTTTAGAAGCACTAGAATCCATTATCCATTCCATATTAGAAGAAGAATTATTAGATGAAACAATAGATGCACATAAATCTACTTGAGATTCATTAGAATTTTTCTTGTTTGCTTTAGTCATTAAACATTTCGGTTTAGAGCAATTCTTTTCAGGATGGTTAGTTTTCCCGCAATGCTTACAAGGATCATACACTTTTTTCTTCTTAATATTTTCATGATGTGCATGAGAAGCATGACCGTTATTATTAGTATGATTTGAAGTGTGTGAAAAAAAAACTTTGGCATTATTAAAACTTTTCTTAGGATTTTTATTATGTGCCATAAGAGATTTATTAGGTGAGACTTTTCCTGAAGCAATCAACCTCTCTTGCTCATTTATCAACCCTTTACAGAAATCATCAAAGGTAGGTTTCATGGTATTTTGAAACAATTCAAGAGCCCTATTCCTAGTTTGGATGAACATGTCAAAACAATATGGCAATTTTTGTTCTACAAGAATGATAAGAGCAGGGTCTGTATTCTTGTAATCTTTAGCACAATTATTTAACTTTTCATTTAAGTTTTTCAATTCAGCAAGGTATAATTCTACTCTATCAAAATTAGTAAGATCTAGCTCACAAATATTCTTTTCAAGGTAATAAGCAAAAACAGCAGATTTACCAAATAAAGAAGCAAGAATTTCCCATACCTTAACTGGGGTGTCTTTTGCCTCAATACTTACCTGAAGACTATCTGAAACCGTTTGACCAATGAGCCCTCTTGCTTGATCAAAATTTTCTTCCCATTTAATCAAGGCTTGAGCATCTATAGGTTTCTTTTGTTCACCATTAACCAACCTCCATAGATTCTTACTCCTGAGAACATCAATCATTTTCCTTTTCCATGCAAGATAGTTAGAGCCGGTAATTTCAGGAACATAAGCTACTTCTAAAGTCATAATTATAGAAATTTTGACAATAAATATAAACCCAAATGCAAGAATGACAAGAGAAAAAAGTGGATAGAAAATAGTAAATTTCTACAGTTCATTTTCCATCACCAAAAAACTTGAAAAAACTACCAATCTTAAATCAACGACAACTTTTCTTCTGAGTCTCTGTTTGAGCTTTTTTTTTTTTAATTAGGTAGCTCGGTGACATCGCAGTGAGAGGAACCCAAATATCTACTCATTTCTAGGAAATTCTACTCAAAAGGTTATAGATCTAACAAAAAACGTCAGGTGGCAAAATAAAAAACACTCAATAATGCTCCAAATTCTTATTATAACAAGTTTTTGGAAATGGCACAGCCACTCTGCATTCACCTACGTGGCCGAAATTTTGATCTGAACCCTCAGTCCGCCAATATTTTGCCTTGTAAAAAAATAAAAACTGTCGTAACTGTCGTAACTGAATATTACAACCGGAAGATAGATCTCCTTAAGGAGGATTCAAAAAACATATAGATCTTACAGAAAAAAAAAATCAAGAAACCCTTGAAAAAAAAAAAAAACATATAGATCTTTTAGAAAAACAATCAAGAGCCCCTTGAAAAAAGGTCTCCAAAAAAACTACACAATAAAGTTAGGGTTATGAGAAAAAAAATCTCAAATATGTAGAATCATGCCTAGATCTGAAGAGAAGCCTAATGGCTACCAAATAGAAAGAAAATCTACAAAAGAATGAGTGCCCAGATAATAAAAAATGATTATACACATTGATGGCTAAATTCAAATAAGATGTTAGATCATAGTAGCCATGGCTCTGATACCATGTGAGAATATTAGATCTACTAAACTAGCTATCTATCTAAGAAACCAACAACATATCAACATATAAATAGGAACAGAAAGAAAACAAGGAAAAAGAATACAACACAAATACGTGGTTCACCCAATTGGGCTACGTCCATGGTAAGGTTATCTTCTATTATCTCTAGAAATCTCCTGCAATATTACAAAGAGAGCAACTACAAATAACCCAATACAAATAACAGTATGAGCACAAGATGAGATGTGATGGTAATCAAAAAGGCTCCCTTGACCCTATTATATACCCAGAGATGTGGAGGAATTACTCTCACATATTGAATGTGGGATAATATAATTCTCCAAAATAACACTTATTTATATAATAAATGGGTACAAGGGTATACTATGCCATAATGAATATGGGATATAATGTGTTGCTCTTTTACGTAAGATTGTATTCAACTTCTAACATAATACAAAGACATTATTACCTTCCAAGGAATATAATATATTCCAACAAGTTTAGAGGTCCAATAAAAAATGGTAGCCTCAACAGATAAAGATGCACAAACTCTTGTTACATCCCTTCGATATGCATATTTGTTATATGATAATGACATTGGAAACAATGTTTTAATCATTTTGAATGAGATCCTTTGCAATGTGGGCGTAGCCCAATAGATTTCCAATGCATAGATATGGAGAATCTTGTTCCTACTTTAATATGATTATTTAAAATGGATTTAATATTATCATTTCGTATTAAATATCCTTCATTTTTTTAATATCAAGCAATGCTCAATATAATGCATTTCTCATGTATGCCATCCTTTCTTTACAAAGTGTTATCTAAACAGTATTCTTGCTTTCAGAGTGTTCTCACAACAATATTTTGCACCACTCTTACCATGATAAAACACTCTGTAACGTATTTGGAGAAATTTTTATATGTCATATAGAGTAGCATTCATTTTGGAGAAATGTTCATTCAATATGGAGGAGCCCTAATAATCCATCCGGAGTGGCATTCATTCAAAGATAGTGTTAACATTTTTTATGCAGAACAATACATTACAGGTTATAGAGCACTAATGAAATTATGACAACTACACTGAGGAATATTTAATAGGCTTCAAGAAATTTGTAACCCCCTTGCCATTGATGTCAAGTGGGGTGGTAATCAGAGGAAGGAAGACACTACTCAGAATGAAAGGAGGAGGACAAGTGTGCTTCCGTCAATGCCAAAGATGGATATTGATGGCAATATTGTCATTGATGGAAAATATATGCAGGAGCAACAACAGGTATGTAGGGGTAGCAAGGTATGTAGGAGGAGTGGCAAGCAGAAAAATAAGGAAAAGGATATGGAAGCAGGAAAATTGCAGCAAATTTAAAAGAGTAGAAAATGTAAAGGATCAGCAAGCAAAGGAGCAACAACGCAAGGCAAGGAGAAACAAGAAAATTAGATGCAATTCAAGGAGAAACATGAGATCATCAAGCAAAGGGGCAGCACAAGACCAACAAATGCATAGGAGTAGCACAAGACCAAAAAATGCATAGGAGAAACACAAGACAAGCAAGGCAAAGAGCAACAACAAGGTATGAAGGAGCATTGAAGATATGCAGTAGCAACAAATCTAAGTAGTAGCAACAGGTGATATGGCATGGTGATATGTTGGCATGTTCATGGCTTGATTTTAAGTCCCTATATTAATAGTGTAGCCCCTTATTATGTTAGTGTAGCCCCCCTTATTGTTATTGTTGTACCCCTGTAACCCCCATATTGTTATTATTGTGCCCTTACATTATTATTGTTAGGTCGGCTAGGATTACATTGTGGCCCCACTAGGATTATATCATGGCCCCATGGACTCCTATATATAGAAGGAGGTTTTGTTCATTTGTATCATCCAAGAATTGTTCATTTATGTAATGTATTGGAGGTTTCCCCCGAAGTGGCTTTCTATTTCTCAGGCGTTGATATCTCTTTTCTTCTATTTTTGGAGCTGGTTACACAACATTTGGTATCAGAACCTTTGGATTCTAGGGTTTCGCTGCTCCAAACAGGTCATCGTGGAATTTTCGTTATAAATTTTTTTCTACGAAGTTTCAAAAGCTGAAAGTTTTAGGGTGTGAAGCTGAAATCCTGAGGAATATTGTCTAAAAATTTCAGAGCTTGGTTCGCAATATTTTCGGAGATATGATCTGTGGAAGTTAGGTCCTTTTTCAAGCTCCTAAACAGGTCATCGTGGAATCTGCGCTATAACGTTTTTTCTATGAAGGTTCAGAATCTAAAATTCATATGGTGTGAAGCTGAAATCCTGAGGAAATTTTTCAAAAAAATTCAGAGCTTGGTTCGCAATATTTTTGGAGATATGATCTGTGGAATGTAGTGCTTTTTCAAGCTCCTGAATTTCATCTCAAAGAGGTGATCGTGGGAAAATTTCAATAACTCTCTCTCTGGGCATTGGATTGGAGTGCTGTAAAAAGTGGTCGCAAGTACATGGACTATAGTTTCTTGGCTATGAATTTCAGAGACAAAGGACGAAATAGTGACATGTCGCAAGTCGTACAAGTTCGCTCTACTGAACCAGTCCAGAATTAGGTCATTGTGGGAGATTGGACACAACTTTGTCTTGGAGAATCCAAATCAGGTCAGACCTATGGCATTCAAAATAGAATTCATAGGGCTACTTCAGTGCTGAATTTCATATATTTAAGAGCCGCAATCATAGAGATAATCCAATTTCAATATCAAGCTCCTCAAAAGCAAGAAAAAGCTATACTATGACGCATGAAGAGGAAGAGTTGCAGTATGAGATATCAAAATTACAGTACCAAGTGCAACAAGTTTCAATCTTACGAAAAGAAATTGAAGATGAAATAGATGGTTTAAAAGAATAAATGGAGGCTAAGTTGGATGGTTTGAAGGATCAAATAATAGGAAATATGGATGATAAATTAGTGGAAGATCACATCGAGCATCAACAACAAGTTCTCCAACTCTCAAAGGATAACCCAACTTTGGTGCAAAATCTAATGAAAAGACAGGAAGATCAACATCACATCAAAAGAAGTTATGAAGCAATTATAGAAACAATAACTCTACAAGTACGATCAATTTCAGAGTATCTCAGCAAGTGGAAGAACTGTCCTGTAAAAGATTTCACATGGGAGGATGAGAATTTACGAAATATCAAGAAATAATCAAGCGTTGAGGACAACACTTTGTTTGAAGGAGAGGGGCATGTTAAGTCCCTATATTAATAGTGTAGCCCCTTATTATGTTAGTGTAGCCCCCCTTTATTGTTACTATTAAAACTTACATTATTATTGTTAGGTCGACAGGATTACATCAGGCCCCACTAGGATTTTATTTGGTGGCCCCATGGACTCCTATATATAGAAGGAGGTTTTGTTCATTTGTATCATCCAAGAATTGTTCATTCATGTAATGTATTGGAGGTTTCCCCCTCGAAGTGGCTTATTTCTAAGGCGTTGATATCTCTTTTCTTCTATTTTTGGAGCTGGTTACACAACATATGGTATCAGAACCTTTGGATTCTAGGGTTTCGCTGCTCCAAACAGGTCATCGTGGAATTTTCGCTATAAATTTTTTTCTATGAAGTTTCAGAAGCTGAAAGTTTTAGGGTGTGAAGCTGAAATCCTGAGGAAGATTGTCTAAAAATTTCAGAGCTTGGTTCGCAATATTTTCAGAGATATGATCTGTGGAAGTTAGGTCTTTTTTCAGGCTCCTAAACAGGTCATCGTGGAATCTGCGCTATAACGTTTCTTCTACGAAGGTTCAGAATCTGAAATTCATATGGTGCGAATCTGAAATCCTAAGGAAATTTTCAAAAAATTTCAGAGCTTGGTTCGCAATATTTTTGGAGATATGATCTATGGAAGGTAGTGCTTTTTCAGGCTCCTGAATTTCATCTCAAAGAGGTGATCGTGGGAAAATTTCAATAACTCTCTCTCTGGGCATTGGATTGGAGTGTCATAAAAAGTGGTCACAAGTACATGGACTGTAGTTTCTTGGCTATCAATTTCAAAGACAAAGGATGAAACAGTGGCATGTGGCAAGTCGTACAAGTTCGCTCTACTGAACCAGTCCAGAATTAGGTCATTGTGGGAGATTGGACACAACTTTGTCTTGGAGAATCCAAATCAGGTCAGACCTATGGCATTCAAAATAAAATTCATAGGGCTACTTCAGTGCTGAATTTCATATATTTAAGAGCTGCAATCACAGAGATAATCCAATTTCAATAGCAAGCTCCTCAAAAGCAAGAAAAAGCTATACTATGACGCATGAAGAGGAAGAGTTGCAGTATGAGATATCAAAATTACGGTACCAAGTGCAACAAGTTTCAATCTTACGAAAAGAAATTGAATATGAAATAGATGGTTTAAAAGAATAAATGGAGGCTAAGTTGGATGGTTTGAAGGATCAAATAATAACAAATATGGATGATAAATTAGTGGAAGATCACATCGAGCATCAACAGCAAGTTCTCCAACTCTCAAAGGATAACCCAACTTTGGTGCAAAATCTAATGAAACAACAGGAAGATCAACATCACATCAAAAGAAGTTATGAAGCAGTCATAGAAACAGGAACTCGACAAGTACGATCAATTTCAGAGTATCTCAGCAAGTGAAAGAACTTTCCTGTAAAAGATTTCACATGGGAGGATGAGAATTTTATATAGAAGCATCAAGAAATAATCAAGCGTTGAGGACAACACTTGTTTGAAGGAGAGGAGTATGTTAAGTCCCTATATTAATAGTGTAGCCCCTTATTATGTTAGTGTAGCCCCCCTTATTGTTATTATTGTACCCTTGTAACCCCCATATTGTTATTATTGCGCCCTTACATTATTATTGTTAGGTCGACTAGGATTACATTATGGCCCCACTAGGATTATATTGTGGCCCCATGGACTCCTATATATAGAAGGAGGTTTTGTTCATTTGTATCATCCAAGAATTGTTCATTCATGTAATGTATTGGAGGTTGCCCCCTCAAAGTGGCTTATTTCTAAGGTGTTGATATCTCTTTTCTTCTATTTTTGGAGCTGGTTACACAACACTTGATGCTTATGTTGAGGGCTTTGGTATGTCATGATGATTAGATGTAAGTGAAAGAATAAAGGAGTTGTGATATAATTGGATAATTTTACAAAGATTGTTTAATGAAGAATTGTTGCAACACTAATTTCTTGTTGAGTTGAATTGTTGTGATGCAAAGGCAAGACTATGTGACAACAAAGACAAGACTCCGTGACAAAAAAGTCAAGACTCCAAGGCAAAGGCAAAGATGTTGCAAAGATTGTGTTGATGCATTAATGATAAATATTGTTATTTGATGTTGGAATTTGGTTGATGCATTTAATCATTACATGAGACTGAAATTAACATTGGATGGATTATTTATTTTTTTATTCTAATATTGAAGATATTAATAGTTTGGAAAGGAATGAGTAGAAGGTAAAGATTCAAGCCTATTCACTTCATATTCCTATGTGGAATATGAACATCCATCAAATTATGTTTATAAATGGTGTGATTTTGGAGGGAAAAAGAAGATTAGAGAGTGGGAGAATGTGGAAATGCTTATTGGGGAGAATATTATCTTTATAAATATTTGTAATTTTTTTGAGAATATAATTTTAAAAACATTTAAAAAAAAAAAACAATATCTATAGTTTATATTTTTATTTATTTATTAAAAACTATTTATTAATATGTCTAACTTTTATAAATATTTTTATTAATATTTGTGAAATGTTTTTGAGAATATAGAATAAAAAATGTTTAATTTTCAATTAAAAAAAAAGATAAAACTATAATATATGTGAAAACTAAATAAAAAATTTATAGTTATATATAATTATTACTTCTAAATATTTATTATTATTTTATTTAAATTACATTAAATTATATTTAATTTCTAAATTTTATAAATATTGAAAAACAAAAAAAAAACTTTAAACAAGTCAATTTAAATTAAAAAAGTATTATTTTAATTAATTTCATAAAAAAAATTATTTTAATTAGAAAAATACATATCTTTTTTACAAACTACTAATGTTATAACCTTAATATTTAAAATTTAACAACATATAATTAATTCTCATATTTAATAAAAATGTATTCATTTAAAAAAAAAATTACTAAAATTCTTTATAGATATATATATATAAACTTATTCACTGTATAATACTTTTATATGAAGATGGACCCCATTTCTTTACGGCTGAAAAGACCATTTATATTATACAATCATGCATGCTTATGTATTAGTCTGAATTTTTTTAAATTGCAAATTGAAAACTTCAATTTTAACTTTGATTTCATTCCCCAACTCAGGAACATCACAATTATGGTGCAACCTCCCTACTACTCTCATCCAACTGCAATTTGAGACACCCCTTGACACTAAACCATGTTAACAATGTACAATATGCAACTCCTTCCAACTCGCCCAACGGAGGGCACCCGTGAACCATTAGCTACTCAAGTTTTGTTAGCCACCACAAATCCTGGATGCTATTCAACTTCACACAATCAACCACCCTTACCCGATGGACCATGAGACAAATGACCCTTACCTGATGAACCTGTAGGGGGTCTTGGGATTATCTCAGAGTCAGCTAGACCCTAGAAAACCAGGGGTAGGAAAACTGATCTTTCCAAGGCGCAATTGAAAGACAAATTAAACATTGCAGGCAGTAGACAACAATCTTTAAAAGGGGCGCTTAGAGCAGCGCAGTCCCCTGCCTTTGTTCCCTAATGATTATCTTGTCCTTCAATTATCGTGGGTTTGCTAGCAACCGTAAAAAACTAGCACTAAAGTCTCTGCTAAATATTTATAACCCTAACCTCATAATGCTCCAAGAAACCATGGGGGTGGGTTCCTCTGTTTCCGATTCTCTGGGGAAACTTCTACCAGGATTGTCTTTGGGAACTGTGGATGCCAAAGGCAGATTAGGTGGCCTTGATATTGATCTGTGTAACAGTAAGGTACAGGTGAATAATTCTTGGAGCTCGAAATCGGTTTTATGGGTGGAGGTTTATTCCCTTGAACTTTGAACTGCCTTCACACTGATCAACATCTATGGGCTAGTTTTGGATAGAGTGGTGTTTTGGAACAATTTATTTGTGAAAGGTTTCATGCAAATCCACAATCTGGTGGTAGGTGGGGACCTAAACTTTTGTCTTGGCATATATGAAACCTGGGGACCTCAAGCTCAAGTTGACCCACTAGCTAATTACTTAATAAACAAAATCAGATAATGCAAGCTTATGGACATAAATATTATTAAGACCACTCCCACCTAGAGGAACAGGCCAGTGGGGGAAGCTAGGGTGGAAAAAATATTGGACCTTTTTCTCATGAAGGAAAGTTTCATCAATGAAAATTTCACTATTAGGAAGTGGGTGGTATCGAGAGGGGATTCTAATCACTTCCCTATATTGTTGGAGCTATCTAGACCACACAAACAACTGGGATCCCCATTCAAGTTCAACTTTGGATGGATGAAAGATCCTAGTTATATAGCCCTTGTTAAGGACCGTTGGAGTTCGAGGGATGATTCCTCAAATCTCACATGTGTTCATTCTTTCATGGCCAACCTCAAACCTCTGAAATCCAAAATGATTCTCTGGGCTAAAGAGAAAAATTTGAAAGCGGAAGAAGACCTAAAGATTATTAACGAGACTCTAGAACAGATGGAAAGTCCAGAGGATGATAGCTATGAAACTGAGGAGAAGAGGGAAAGGCTAAAAACACTAGAACTCAAGAAAAGGAATTTATTAATTGAATGGGAAGAACTTTGGAGATTAAAAATTTGAGCGATATGGCTATCAGTAGGTGATGAAAACACAAAGATATTCTAGAATTATGCAAAAGGAAGGAAAAATCCAAACACTATATGGGAAATGAGGACTCTGGATGGCGGCATGGAGAAATATTTTAGGGGTCTTGCTTCGATGGGAAGGGACTACATCAAAAATATTTTAAAGGTCCCCGAAGTCTCAAATATTGTTGAATTTATTCGGGTTGCCTAGCTCTTTCCCCGCTTTGAAGAGGAGGAGGAAAACAAGATTATAATGGGTTTGGTCACTAAATTGGAGGTAGAACATGTTTTAAAGGCGATGGAAAAGGACAAGAGCCCTGGACCGGATGGATGGTCAGTTGAGTTCTACCAGCATTTCTTTGATCTCATTGGAAATGATCTTGGGGAGATGGTGGAGGAATCTAGAGCTAGGGGAGGCATCCATGAGCCTTTTAACTCAACCATTATTTCCTTAGTTCCTAAGCAAGCTGCTCTGAGCTCTTTTGAAGACTTCATATCTATTTCTAATTGTAACTATATTTACAAAATTATAGCCAGGATTATTTCTATTTGATTGAAACCAAATTTATCATCAAATATATCTAAAGAAAATTTTTGGTTTCTGGATGGAAGAAAAATCCATGAAGCGATTGGGATGGCCCAGGAATCAACGCACAACATCAAGAAATCAAAAAACAAAGGAATGATTGTTAAGATTGACCTATCAAAATCGTATGATAGTATCAGCTGGATTTATCTTCATTTACTCCTTACTCATCTAGGCTTTTGTAATGGCTTCAAAAAATGGATAATGGGATGTATAACTAATGTTTCCTTTGTTGTTCTCATAAATTGGGTAGCCTCCCATTTTTTCTCTAGTCACAGAGGACTGAGACAAGGTTGCCCTCTTTCTCCCCTCCTTTCTTAACTTGTGGCTGAAGGGCTCAACCATCTCCTTCTCTCTGTTAAAAGGAATGGTGAAGTGAAAGGTATTGAAGTGGCCACAAACTTGTTTATCTCTCATCTACTCTTTTTTTATGATATTCTCCTTTTTAGCACCGACTACAGGGAGGAGGTGATTCTATTGAAAAATATTTTGGATATTTTTCTCAAAGCCACTAGGATGGTTATTAATGATAAAAATTATTCTATAGCTTATGAAGGTCTCTTGGTGGGGGAGCTTGCTAGAATTGAGGTGTTGTTTCCCTACAAAGTGTCTCTGATGGGAGACAGTTTAAAATATTTGGCTTTTACATTAACCGAACTCCTACAAAATGCGGGACTGGAATTGGCTATTGGTTAAAATTGAGAAGAGAATTAACCATTGGAGCTTCAAATGGCTATCAAGGGAAGGAATATTGGTCCTTATAAAATAAATTCTATTTGTTATTCTGGTTTACTGGATGGCCCTCACCTGGGTCCCCAAGGGGGTTCTGTCAAAAGTTAGGAAACTATGCAGTCGCTTCCTTTAGGCTAGGAATGAGTAGGAGTAGGTACTCCCATGGGTTTCCTGGGACAAAATTTCTTATCCAAAGGAGAAGGGAGGGAGAATGTGACATTTCTTTGAATTGGACATATTATTAATGTTATTATTGTTGTTTGTTAAAAAATGAATTGTGACAATAGCATGACAAAAAATTCATGAATAATGAGAATGTAGTAATGTAAATAATAATTATCAATAAATGAATGTGGATTCGAAACACTTGGAAATTAGACACTTGCGAATGAGGTTCCAGATAGGAAATATTTTTCCATGACCAAAATTCTAAAAGGAATTTGAATAAACTTGATGGATGGGAGAGAAATATCCATTAATTGCTTAGCTATAGATATATGTTAAGTTTGGATTTGCATAAAGCTTCGCGGAAGACAAAAGTGAGATTTTATTTAGAAAAAGAGCCTAGGCTAGTGGTTGTGAAAGCCAAAAGAGGGACGCTGCTAAAGAAAAAATCCATCAAGGAAAGAAGGCATAAAATTCCTACTGCAAGGATCAACAGGTTGTTGATACCTTGCAAATTGAATCTCAGACCAGGGGTGAACTGAGAGGAAGCAGTTGTACGGTTGGGTGGAAATCAATGTATAATTTCCAGTTTTCTCTATTCACAGTATTTTTCGTGGGCTTGTGACTTGGTATTTGGTAAGATTCTTCTCACTTTTTTGTACAATAAAAATACAACTCATATGTGAATTTATAACAATATTGTGTTATGGATGTTTATGAGTATGTATGTGTGTGGAAAAAGGGTAAATTTGTTAAGCTGGAATTCTTACTATAAAGAGCTTAGAATTATATGGTTGTTGTAAGATCTTCCTTGGTACTACAAAACTGGAATTATATGCATGATCCAGTGAAAATTTGAATTTAAGTAGGATCCTTGGTTAGATGTTTGACACGTCAATGTAACTATAAGAATAAATTGGGCTTATTCAATATTTAACTGTAGCAAACAAAGATGCTAAGGGTAAAGAATTTAAGGTACTGCTGATAGAGAAATTTTAGATATCAAAATTTTAGATTACAGTTACAATTCCTATAAAAGGATTAGTCCTCAATAGATAGCCACAACTAGTGTATATATAGACATTTTATCAATGGGGGTAGTATATTGTTCCATAAAAAGTAGTTGCAAGTTCAGGATATTTCTAAAGAAAAGATGTAAATCTATTCATTAAATTGCTATGGTGGGGTTCTATTGTATTTAGGTATAATAATGTATTCAGAATGTAGTAAAATCATTTAATAAAAATGAAGAAGTTAATAATGATCCATAAAAGGGATGGACACATGATGTCCAAATTAGGAACAACAGACCATAATCATGAAATCTTTATAATTAGAGTTTCAAAAAAAGAAGGACTGGCAACCTAAACAATGAGAATTTGAATCATAAAACTTTATGCCTAAAAGTAGTGCTAATTCTAGAAAATGAATTTATTAAGCTGATGTGCTTATTAGGCATGTACAGCCACTAATGCAAATTAAATTGTAAGTGCAAATATATGAGTTTGTAAATTTGTAGCTAAGGGGGTAAAAATACGACCTCCAGTATATGGTATACATAATGAAAGTAATAGATGATCCTCATAGCAAGACTAGAAATTACTAAGCTGATATAAACTTAATGAGATAACCTATATCGAAAGCTTTCAGGATTTAGAAATTTAATTAATCATTGTTATAAAATATTAATAGAAGTTACTAATTAAAAATGAACACTGCGGGTAGAGCACCAAAAAGAAATATAACCATAACACCTGAAGTATAAGCAGTAAACAGTGGGCTATTTGGCCATGACTACCAATGTCAATTACTACAATGAGGTAAGCTTGGAAAAGTCAGTTTTACAACCCAAATAACTATATACCAAACAACTAGAAGCTACTTATATGATCAATTGGATACATAGAGATAATGTTAATTCAATGTTCAATACTAATAACTGAATATCCATAGGACACCCCTTTTTAATCAATAGAACATGAAGGTATTACTAGCATACTGTATCAAATTAATTAATTATGTTGGGACATATCTGCTCGAATAGAAAAACCTAGGTCAAAAGAGAAAAACTATATGATTATGCCTACTCTATTTAGATTAGCTAAATAAAGTATTCAAAAGGACCACCATTCATTCATAAACATGTAACAGAGAGTAAACCTAGAAAAACTGAGAGTATATATATATATATATTCCTGAAAATTTGATAGCATGAAAATAAGTTAAACAAAAATATGTAGTGACCCAATTACATGAACATTCCAACCAGAACAAAGTTTGACATCAAACCTATACACATGAATTATTTAATATAGTCCAAAATTCAAAGAAGAACTAGCATGTGCACCACTTTGTGTGAGTGAAGAGATACCTTCATATATTACATAATGAGACTCAAATTTACGCATGGAGCTTCCACATAAACAATATTAAAAATAAACCAGAATATCTAGTCATTTTGTACATTATCCCCACAAGAATCGCATACAACACAAATTGGAGGCATAGTCCAACGAGATCAAACAAATTTCAACCATTGAACATAAGGAATAGCTTCATCATCTATAAACCTAGAACCATCAGAGAGATCAGAATCGCACCAACTTGAAACTTGAAAGATAGTGCGAGCAAGTTAATAAGGGGTTCACTCAGTAGGTTATGAAGAGGGTTTAAGTGGTAACCCAACTCATGCGTTCCTACAAGTGAGAAGAAATGTGTTAACATTAGAAATGAAGATATGCATAAAAATAATTAACAAGATGCACCGGCCATTAGTGAGACAGAGTCTCTAACGTGTGTAGACGAAGTTCTCCCTCACTGTAGATACATGTAGAATCATGACTAGAGGAATTATAAGAATGTTATTTAACGAGATGCAATAAAGGGTAATTATAGTAGAAAAACAAAAGCCAAAAGGGTGTACCTGAAACCAATGACCCTACTGTCCGGAGGTAGGATTTCAACATTGTAATCAAACTGAATCCCAATTTTGTACCTACACACCTTCAGCTAAAATGGTTAGTGGAGAGGGAAAATCCAACAGTAGGCACAATCAAGAAATTATAAAATGACTACTCGGTAATCATTACCAGAGAGAGAGGGTCCAAATATCGAGGCGAGTGTACAGAACTGACCTCCCTAGAGAAAACATACTATGCACGTAGTAACCAGTTAAGTTTTGAGTCTAGATTAGAAATCAAACAACTAGTGAGCTAGAGATCTGGCAGAGGAAAAAAAATGATAACTTGCAATTTTAGAATGAATCAAAACTGGAACTATAAACCATGAAAAAATTACCTGATGATAATTCAAGAGAATAAAGGCTCAGTTTTCAAGAAAATTAGATAAGTAATAGCTTGGAATTCATTCGGAGTGCACGAAGTAACCAAGTAACCCCCCCTAACTCGACAACTGTGGAAATGACGAAGGGGAAGAGGCATCCAAGGGGGGGGGGGGAATGCGACAAGGGATTTCCATATCAACCTTGGTCATTGATCTTCAACAATAAATATAGACCATTGAACATTTATCAATAAAATTTAATACACCATGTGAATGCCTCTATGACCCATGTTACAATTGTTGAGGTGTCGGTAAAGGAATGGTGCTAACATGTAGAAACACTTTTTGGCCTTAACTCTGTCCTTATAAGGGTTAACAGACAATTTAAAGGCATTTTCGAGGCTTAGATGGTGAGTGACAAAATTGTGTCATATAACCATTAGATTTATAACATGAAAGGAAAGGCTTAACACTTGACATTGACAACGACATTAAAGTTAGGATAAAAATATTTAAAGGACCATATGTTATGATAATGGTATAGGTATATATATATATATCTATGCATATTTTGTCATGTGCGTAGTTTTAGATAGAGAAATATATGTGTGTGTATGTGTGTTTTATGATATTACACTTAGGTCCTAAGGTGTTTAATATTAATGTGTCTCAACCTTGGTAAATCAACACATAAACACTATACAAGTATGACAATAAATAAACACAGTCATGGAGAGAGAACCTTGGTACACTTGAATATATAATGTAATGGATAGGAACTTAAGTATTCTATACTTAGGAAAAAAAAACACCCTAATATATTAGAATGGTGTGACAAGTATGTAGTGAAAAATAGAAATGACTAAATAATCACACATCATTTCTTCCTTTGCTCAGCTATATAAAATTTTATTTTTGTGGCAACTTTGGCCACAAAGCCAAAGACTACAATCTGCCAAATATCCTAAAGGACTCTAGATATATGATAAAAGATAATTAAAGAAAACCAAACAATGGATAAAAAATAAATGAAGACACTAGAAGGAAACCTGCTAAATACTTATGGAAAAGGAAGAAAAATGAGCATCTTGTTACATCAATGACATGAAAAAGTCATCATGGTTTAAATGGGAGCTTCTCTAAGCAGCAAAGTACTCATCATGTCAGTGATAAAAGAAAAATCAACAACATCCTTCTATGCATATAAATTAAGTCATCAAGTGGAAATTAATGCAATCATTTAATCAATAACAGAAAAGAAGTAATATCTCAGGGGGGGAGCAGTTCCAACAGTTCCTTGAAAATATAAAATTTATTTTTAATTTTCTCTACAATAAATATTGATGGAAATAATGACTATGTTCAGTTGTAATTTTAAAAGGAAAAGTGTTTGCAGGATTTTATTGAGAAGCATTATGAATTATATCTAATAAAGAAAAGGCCTGTATTCTGCAAAAGAAGGTACTCATTGTATGTAGAGAAGAAATATTTATGGAGGTTCCAAAAATACCAAGACAAAAATAATGAAAATTCTCTCATGTTCACGTTCAGGAAAAAGACCAAGAACAACAAATAAATACCCACATTGCCTCTATAGTTTCAAAACTAAACAAATAACCAATAAAAGGAGAATCAGTGCTAGAAATGACACCTAAAGTTCATGTGCATATCTTTTGATTGATGAAACATCTTGTGAATTTCATGACCCTTTCATCCTTTATTCCCAAATTTGTTCTTGTAAGAATTTTGAAGCAATATTCCTAGTTTTCATTAACTATGTTACATTCACCTGTGGAAAAAGAGGTATATAAAAATCGATGCCAGATAACAAAAAATAATTATGATATAGAAGAAGCACTTTTGTAGAGATCCAATTTCATTTAATTGGAGAGTCACCGTGAAGTTGATAGGATTCTATATTATTCAATAAAATAAGTGATATATTTGAGGATGAAAATGAGACCGCACTCATCATTGATGAGTACATAAAGAGTGTGGAAGCCCAAGAATTGGAATCCAATTTTGTATTGGGAGGAGATGAGGGGAAAGAATGCATGTATCCAAAGGGGTATATGAACAGATAAATTACTTTCTCATGTCTTACATGTGTCCCTAGAGGAAATGTTGGAGTATGCACAACCTACTCTTTAACTTTCCACGAATGCCATGAAGTGGTAGAGTTGTGGATGAGAAGGTGACCTAGATGTGACTGTGGGAATTCAAAGTTTGGCAATATCTCTTGTAAGTTTATTCCAGAAAAATATTTTGAAAATCATAACAATTCTTACAATCATAATTACAAGGGCGTTGTGTGAACATTTGTAGACTCATGTAACATGTGGAGTTGGCATGGTAGGCATTATTATGCCCTCTAATTAAAAATCGAATGTGGAGTGTAGCCGACATGGTAGGATAGGTTACACTCAATTGTAGAGAAGATTATGGAGACAATGAAAATGCTAGATAATTGAGAGGTTGATGTATGCCTACAGGTGATAAGTTTCAAAACTTTTGTGCTTGGCGATAAAATTACAACAAATATTCTATCAACCTTATTGAATGTGTGTGTATATATTAAAGATTGTTGTATACATGAAGCCATTGGCCCTAGTTCTACCATTATTCTACCTCTTCTCTTCTCCTCAGTCATGGCATGTTCACTATCATTATGTACATGTAACCCTTCATCAAAGCCTCAGTACGCACCCTAAACTTCGTCACCTTCCACTAGATCTTGATTCGGAATTGAAAACAGCAAAAAATCAGGCCGTGCGTTTGATTATTTATGGCAAGAAAATTGAACATCAATGAAACCTTGGCGCCCTAGTCTGAAAAAGACATTAAATTAAGAACTCAACATTATACAATAGTGCACCAACTAGGTTGAACACTGACAGTAAATGACAATAATGGCATCAATATTCTATTACAGTGACAATGCATTATGTAAATATTAGTGGTGCGTCATTACATATTGTGATTTATTGGAGAGAATGATTTGGAACTAGGATTACAAGTTATAGTAAGATCACAGGATATGATGATGTTGCGCATGCACTTGAACTGTTTACAATTGCACCCACTCTATCCATCCCAAAAGCTATTTCAAGGGTAGGCTTGAGGCTTTGCAAATTGATTACTATGAGATCAATGAATCATTTTTTGATGTTGCTCTTGTGAACCAAAAGATACTTGATTTGAGGCTTGAAATAGTAAATGTACATGGAGATGTTGTGTAATTGGGGCATCCACGTGGGTGTAGTGGTGCTTGCATTATGGTCACACTTTTAGGGGTATTGAGGCAAAGGAATGGGAAGTATGGAGTTGTAGGAGTTTGCAATGTTCATGATGGAGCATCTGCAGTGGTTATAGAGTGCATGTAATCATCTATTTTCGTGATCACTTAAAATAAGTACGAACCTCGTTGTGAAGACATACTAATGGAAAGGTCATGTTTTTTGGAGACATAATTTATAGGATTTTCTTATTATAATAACCAATAAGTCAGATCCTAGGGACTCATGGTGTATAGTCAAGTATAATATTCATTGTCATTAGTAATTTGGTGTGGTATTGTTTGACCTACCTTTCCTTTAGAACAATTGATTCTTGAGGATGGAAGAGGTTATTTTTTAGAGGCTCAAGAGATTATTGCTTGAGTTGGGAATGCAAAAGGTTTTAATATGTAGTCATATAGTAACTTCTATTCCTTTAATAAAATGTAGTTTTGTGGGGCATGCTCCTTAATTTGCTGTAAATTTTTTTTATATAGTTGTGATCAAAGCCCGAGTGATCAAAAGAAGTTAAGAGGTCCAATAAAAAATGGTAGCCTCAATAGCTCAGGATGCACAAACTCTCATACATCCCTTCAATCTGCATATTTGTTATATGCTAATAACATTGGAAACAATGCTTTAAGCATTTTCAATATGTATATATGGAGATCGTTGCAATGTGAGCGTAGTCCAATAGATTTCCAATGCATAGATATGGAGAATCTTATTCCTACTTTAATATGGTTCTTTAAAATGGATTTAATACTATCATGTCGTATTAAATATGCATCATTTTTTTAATATCAAGCAATGCTCAATATAATTCATTTCTCATGCATGCCATCCTTTATTTGCAAAGTGTTCTCTAAACAATATTCTTGCTTTCAAAATGTTCTCACGGCCATATTTTGCACCACTCTATTGTGCAGGTAAATCCCCTTTGTGGACAGAGGCGATCCCTCTAGTGCTAGGGTGGGTCTAGCAGCAAGAGGACATACTAATGCATCGATTCCTAGTTAATGAATGAAACTGAGTTGGGATAGATGTCCTACCTTTGTTCCAATGCAATTGTCATAGTTGTGGCAACAGTCTCCTGATCTTTGTCCCGACACGTCACGATACTTCAGCAATGGTACTCAGGTGCCTGCACAAGGATCGGAGGATGATAGTAGCATACGAAACAATATTTACATTCATAACTATCTAATTGGTCAAGGAGAATTAAACGTGTTGCATAAGATTTAATCATATCAAACGCAAGATGGGAACCAAAACATCAATCATGTATAAATTAAGAGAAAGAAAGACATTACAACCAAATGAGCCTTGACGTCGCAGCCTCCTTCAGCAAGTTTAGTCCAACGCGTCTTAAGCATTCGTCGGGGAATTGGACTTGGTGAGGCAATCATCCTAGACTCTCTCTCAACAAGGGGTCTCTCTTTCTACTCTATCTCACACCAACTTATTCAGACTGTTTCAGCTATTGTACAACATGTTCAGCTAGCAGCACCTATGTGAGAGAGATGTATTTATAGAAGGGGAGGAGGATGTTGGGATCCCTCATATGGTGGAAGGGAGGCCTTATCCTTTGGGAGGTTGCCCAAATGTAGGAAACAAGAAGCCAAAGGAATATGTTCAACGTTATTCAGTTGAACAACCCACGTTGACAATGGAAACTTTTCTTATGATTTTTAAAAACCTTTCCAAAAAAAGGTTGGTGTGGGTAGTCCACTGAGACAGAGCACCAATGGGCACGAGGCCATAACTGCCTACGAGCGCCGACCCAAAATCATGTGCTTTTGATGGTCTGTTCCAGGAATATTCAACATAGGAAATGTTCTTCTCATGGAAAGGGATGCAATTACACTTTTTGCAAGGCATGAAACTATACAGAAGTCACAGAAATGTTCCTCCAATGTTCGGGATGGGGATTGTAGGGACGGCGACAAAATGGTATGTAACAGATGCCCCCTAAAGCATGAGTTGTGAGAGGGAGGGAGGAGTGAAATTCTTTATGAGAACACGTTCAAACCAAACATTGCCGTCAAAAGACCTACAAGTAAAAATACAACTGATATCTCTAATACATGAACATGTGGCATGGGCGCAGCCATCCATAATAGAGTACATATAAAACTGAGATCTGAGGTATGGATGCAGTCATATAGCAAGAAGGATCAATAAATAGACTAAGGTATGGTCACAACAATCCAATCAAAAGAGTCATGCACATAGTCATGATAAACCATAACGATCTCACAGCCTAAATTTTATCAGACAAAACCCAAGGTCTTACACTCCATCTCGACTCGAAAAAGTACAAATTCAAGCATGCAAATATGTGAGTTGAAGTCGAACATGCAAGAAAGTCACCTGATTACCAGCTAATGATGTAAATTGTTAAGAGGCACGAGAGAAACCACCAATAATGATAATGGCTCTCAAGGTACAATTAGTACAATCCACAGAATGTGAACAATGATCTGGCATCAAAGACTCGCAAAATCACTCGATCGAAGGCCAATGATGAGGACCTGTCGTCGAATGTGAAGAACTTGCCATTGAGGCATGCAATCTCCAAGGTACCGGAAGGGAGTCTCTAGATCAGCTTCCTAGATAATGAGCTGAAGTTGATAGGAAGTGACCTGGTCGAAGGAGGACCATAATTTTTCCCACATCATTGACACGAAGCAGAGGAATAAGATGATAGTGAATCAGAACCGAATAGAGAACTACAGGGAGGTTGAAAAATACAAAGGCAACTTCTCTTGAACATATCGGTGACACGACTCTAGAGTTTGGCAGTATTTGACATCAAGGGATCTGAGGGCATGATGACGTGGCAAAGAACATATGAGAGGTAAAAACAGATTACCCAAACCCATGAGACAAAAATGATGAAATGAGATGTCCCCAACCCAACACGAATGCAGATGAGTGTCATGTTCAAGAGTGACATACTGCCGACACAACTGAGAACTGGTTCCATTTTCCCCCACCATTGCTGGCGAGTACCCAAATTATTTTTGGAAACAAGCTTGAAGGGGATAGCATATGCCTGTCATGTAAGTTTTTCCTTCGGACAAATCCATCCTAGTACATTTTATGAGCCCTAGGAAGGAGAAAATCAGTTACGTCATGATTGACTGTCATGGTGACAGTTTCAGATGTCATTTAGGTTTAATGAGTCTGACAAAGGAAGAAATCGATGTCTTTTCATGTTTAGAGAGTTTGAAAAGAAGCAGAAAAGAAAACTCCAGCAGTCCCTTTTCATAGGTAGTCTCACAGATTCGAAAAGGTAGAAAACTGTGTTTGAGAGAACCTTTTAGTCGTGATAGGCTAAGGTATTCCTTTTTCGTAAATAACTCGTTCCAGCCTGAAAAAGGGGTAAACTTATACTGGGTAGATATCCTTTCGCAACCGTTTAACGAGTTCAAAATGACAAGAGTCCTGGCAATCTTTTCAATTTTTTAGAGTCAGAAAAGAGCTGAAAGATGACTCCAGGGGTGACTTTTTCTTGTTTTTACCAGAGTCCGAAAAAGTATAAAATACAACTCGTTACTTCATTGTCGTCACATCGAGGACCTGCCGCTGCATAAGAAGTGCACATAAAACCCATTTTTTGAAATAATATAGAAAAATAATCGAAAAATATGCTTTAAAACCTAATTAGGGTTCTGAAAAGTTTATGAAATGCCAAAAATGGTAAAAAATAAATTAATTTTCACTTTTACCTCTTGTGAGTAATTTGTTACCATTTTTCACTGTGATTTTGCAGAGCTGACAGCGGGCAATCTAGAAGGCCAATCACGAATCCATTTGTTCTAGGTGAGAGCTCATAGAGCATAATGAAGAAGGCGAGGAAGCCATGGGAAATGTGAGATGTATGGACGTTCTCAGGGGCTGCAGGCTAAAGAAATTCTTCACGACACCATGTCTCAGAGCTCAATCAGAGCTATTGTAGTACTTGATCAGTATTTGGGACATCGATCAGGAAAAATTCCTTATTCACTATTAGGCACTTGAGATTGGAGTCTTGGATATTTATTTCATAATCAGATTGTCACGAAGGGGGGCAGTACATCCTGATAGGTACTCGGCCCATAATGGAAAACATGAGTATGGTTATCGACAGTGTGTGCCAAGGAGCACAAAAAGGATCCAAAAGTGGGAAGGTGGATATCCAAACCATTCTCGATATAGCACTCATAGTAGTGTTACACACCATCACGCGAGCTGCAGGAGTTTAGGCTCCACATGAGGCCACAAAAACACAATTACTTCTTGCAATGTATTGCATGGAACCAACACTCTACAACTGGGTAGAGGCGGTAACAATTAACATAAAACACCAGTTGACAAAATGCAATAATGGTAAGCTGAAGCAGTTCGGCTATAGGTCCATCTTGCTACCATTCATCCTGGAACGGTAACCAATATTCCAACGTCAGGAGGTGATAGTTTTGACACCACCAGCTGAGGAGCTACGGATGGTCCGTTGGGAAGCTTTGATGCCAAGGTCAGGGGGCAATCAACAGACGTCCTAGAGACTGGAGTTCTTTGAGTGGCTCCGTCGACAGCTGATCGTTGTGGAGGACTGACCCTATTCTGGCATGGACTTTACCAGTGATGCAGATCTCCCACTCCTGGTAGGATAGGATTGGGATGAAGCATTCGGTAAGAATCATTTTTTATTTTGATGAGTATTATGATTTTTTTGTTATGCATGTTCTGACATTAATCCATGTAATTGCAGATGTTGGCACAAAAAGACCTGCAGGCATGTTGCCAATAGCATGGAGGATTCCTCGCAACTTTGATGTGGCCCCTCATGGTGAGGGAGGTGAGGAGGAAGAAATCATACACAGCTTGGAGGGAATCTCCCATGGGATCCCTTATCATGCGAGATTCGATGATGTTCCTAGTGCATACCAGAGACACACTACAGGGGTGTCGAACCATGTTCACCGCTTATTGAGGTGGCTCGTACGGGTAGTGACGTGCTATCATGAGCGTCACACCGACTAGACACCTAGGTTTTCATTTCTGCATATTTTTTTAGAGACATAATGTCTCTGGATATAATTGAAACATACATATTTTTTGAACTTATGATGCACATGGAAGCAAACACTTGATATATATATATATATATATATATATATATATATATACATCTATTTTCCTGTATGGATCGTGTCATGTGATGATGATGTTTTTACAAATTACGCAAATGTCTATCTAACACAATATTAGCTACCGTATCAGTTAATGCATTCATTCGTCTAGGAATATGTTGATATGTAATGTAATCAAAATTTCTTTCTAGTAAACAAACATGCAAATACAACCCTAAGATGTGAGGATTTCCAATAGAATAATGCCCATTAAGCTGGAGAACAACAAGCTGTGAGTCTAGGTTAAAAATCAATGCACGAATGTCGAGATCAATGGCCTCGGTTAATATTTCAATTAAAACACTATATTCAGTGACATACATCATTGCCCGTATGATCCGTCTCAATAAGCGGTGAACACGGTTCGACACCCCTGCAGTGTGTCTCTGGTACAGGCGAGGAACATCAGGGATCCCATGGGAGATTCCCTCCAAGTTGCATATGATTTCCTCCTCCTCGCCTCCCTCACCATGAGGGGCCACATCAAAGTCGCGAGGAATCCTCCATGCTATTGGCGACATGCCTGCAAGTATTTCTAGGCCAACATCTACAATTACATGGATTAATTTCAGAACATGCATAACAAAAAAATCATAATATTCATCAAAATAAAAAATGAGTCTTACCCAATGCATCATCCCAATCCTCTCCTGCCGGGAGTGGGAGATCTACATCATCGGTAAAGTTTGTGCTAGAATAGGGTCAGTCCTCCATGACGATCAGCTGTCGACGAAGCCACTCAAATAACTCTGGTCTCCATGACATCTATTGACCACCCCCTCATCTTGGCATCAAAGCTGCCCAATAGACCATCTTTGGCTCCTGGGCTAGTGGTGTTGGAACTATCACCTCCTAACATTGGAATATTGGTAACCGTTCCAGGATGAATGGTACCAATATGGACCTGTAGCCGAACTGCTTCAGCTCACCATTCTTTCATTTTGTCAACTGGCATTTTATGTTGATTGTTATTGCCTCTTCCCAGTTGTAGAGTGTTGGTGCCATGCAATCCACTGCAAGAATTAATTGTGTTTTTATGGCCTCATGTGGAACCTGAACTTTTGCAGCTCGCGTGATGGTGTGTAGCACTACTCTAAGTGCCAGATCGGGAATGGTTTGGATATCCAACTTCCCGCTTTTGGATCCTTTCCGTGCTCCTCGGTAGACTCTGTCGATAACCATACTCATGTTTTCCATTGTGGGCCGAGTACCTGTCAGGATTGGTATTGCCCCCCTCCGCGATAATCCGGTTATGAAATAAATATCCGAGACCTCAATCTCAAGTTCTTGATCGTGAATAATGAATTTTTCCTGATCGATGTCCCAGACAATGATCAAGTACTGCAATAGCTCGGGTTAAGCTCTGAGACATGGTGCCATGAAGAATTTTTTGAGCCCACAATCCCTAAGAATGTCCATTCATATCACATTGCCCATGGCTTCCTCATCTTCTTCACTATGCTCTCGTTCTTTCCATTCGATTGCCATTTTATTCTTTCACACCTGCAAAAACATTCATATGGTTTTCATTAGCCAAATACAATGCTTTTGGAACAGTTAAATTAGGCTCATTGCTTGAATTTACGAGCTTGAAGTGGTTCTCGCGGTTGGCGCGACTGTTTTAAAAATATTCGCACCAATTGGCGCACCCCTGTTTGGAATTCAGGCTAGTTGGCGTGAGTCCGTGCCCGATACCCGCGCCAACCACCGTGCCCTAAATTTTTCAAAATCCACCCATAGATCTATAAAAATCGGTTGCAGGTAACGAAAATTCTATCAAAATGCAGGGAAGGATATGAGTTCTTACTTGGAATAGACGGATTCACGATTGGCCTTTCGGATTGCTCATTATCAGCTCCGCAAAATCATAGTGAAAAACGGTAACAAATTGCTCACAAGAGGTAAAAGTGAAAATTAATTTATTTTTTACGATTTTTGGCCTTTTATAAACTTTTCAGAACCCTAATTAGGTTCTAAAGCATATTTTTTGATTATTTTGCTATATTATTTCGAAAAATGGGTTTTACGTGCGTCTCTTGTGTAGTGATAGGTTCTCGACGTGATGATGATGAAGTAACGAGTTGTATTTTATACTTTTTTGGACTCGGTAAAAGCATGATAAAGTCACTCTTGGCGTCATATTTCAGCTCTTTTCTGACTCTCAAAAATTGAAAAGATTGTCAAGACTCTTGTCGTTTTGAACTCGTTAAATGACTGTGAAACGATATCTGCCCAGTATACGTTTACCCCTTTTTCGGGCTGGAATGGATTATTTATGAAAAAGGAATACCTTAGCCTATCGAGACTAAGAGGTTCTCTCAGACACAGTTTCCTACCTTTTCGGATATGTGAGACTACCTATGAAAAGGGACTGCTGGAGTTTTCTTTTCCGCTTCTTTTCAAACTCTCTAAACATGAAAAGACATCGAGTTCTTCCTTTTTCAGACTCGTTAAACCTAAATGACATCGGAAACCATCACCATGAAATTCAATCATGATGTAACCAAGTTCCGCCTTCCTAGGGCTCATAAAATGTACTAGGATGGATTTGTCTGAAGGACAAACTTACATGACAAGCATATGTTATCCCCTTCAAGCTTTTTTCCAAAAATAATTGGGGTACTCGCCAGCAATGGTGGGGGAAAATGGAACCATTTCTCAGTTGTGTCGACAGTATGTCGCTCTTGAACATGACACTCATCTGCATTCGTGTTGGGTTGGGGACATCTCATTTCATAATTTTTTCCTCCATGGGTTCGGGTAATCTGTTTTGACCTCTCATATGCTCTTTTCCACATCATCATGACCTCAGATCCCCTGATTTCAAGTACTACCAAACTCCAGAGTCGTGTCGCCAATATGTTCAAGAGAACTTGCCTCTGTAATTTTCAACCTCCCTCTAATTCTCTATTTGGTCCTGATTCACTATCATCTTATTCCTCTGTCTCGTGTCGATGATGTGGGAAACATTATGGCCCTCCTTCGACTAGGTCACTTCCTGTCGACTTCAGCTCACTATCCAGGAAACTGATCTAGAGAATCCCTTCCGGTACCTTCGAGCTTGCATGCCTCAATGGAAATTTCTTTGCATTCAATGACATGTCCTCATGATTTTCCTTCGATCAAGTGATTCTGCAGGTGTTCGATGCCAGATCACTATTCACATTCCATGGATTGTACTAGTTGTACCCGTAGATCCATTGTCATTATTGGTGGTTTCTCTCATGCCTGTTAATAGCTTACATCATTGGTTGGTAATCAAGTGACTTTCTTTCATGTTTGACTTCAGCTCACATTTTTGCATGCTTGAATCTGTACTTGTTCGAGTCGAGATGGAGTGCAAGACCCTAGATTTTGTCTGATAAAATCCAGGCTGCGGGATATTTTGGTTTACCATGACTATATGCATGACTCTTATTGATTGGATGGTTGTGACCATACCTAAGTCTATTTGTTGATCCTTACTTCTGGATGGCTGCGTCCATACCCTAGATCTCAGTTTATATGTACTCTATTACAGATGGTTGCACCCATGCCACATGTTCATGTATTAGAGATGTCGCTACTGTACCAGTCTTTTGATGGTGTTTGGTTTGAACTCGTTTCCTCCCAAATCATTTCACTCCTCTCTCTTAGACCTCATGCTTTAGGGGAATCTCATGACAAGATTTTGTCAAACATCTTCATCCTATCCCACACACATTGGAGGACCATTTCTGTGACTTATATATATTTTCATGCCCTGCAAAAAGTGTCCTTGCATCCCTTTCCATGAGAAGAACATTTCCTCTGTTTACTATTCCTAGAACAGACCATAAAAACCACATGATTCTGGGTCGGCAATGGCAGGTAGTTATAGCCTCGTGCCAATAGAGAAAATTAACATTGGGCCCCATGCCCATCGGGCGCTTCCTCGTTCCGTGGAATGCCTATGCCAATTTGGGCTGGAAAGTTTCTCAAATAGAAGCAAAGTTTCCGTTCCCAACCACTTTGCGGATCGAGTTAGCGAGAGCCGTCTGACCGATTACTGCTCACTGACCTTACTATGTTTCTTGTTTTCTACATTTGGGAAAACTTCCAAAGGATAAGGCCTCCCTTCCACCATACAATACAAGGAAAAGACCCTCTAGCAGAGGTTATAAAGGAAAAAACATTTGCTACAACATTTGTTCATGGTTACTAGCAGAGTTTGGTATTAATTAATTAAATTGGCTTAATGCAACTAAAAAAATGGGTGGCTAGAGGTTATTACAGATGTTTTTTTCATCAGTGTACTACTCAAGCTTCAACGCACCAATTCGTACATCTAGAAGGTGGCACGGGCCAGTGGAAGGAGCATGCATTGGGCCGTTAGGTATAAAACCATACCATGCACATTGTTGGTGATACAATGCATGGGGCCATTCTAATTGGTCTTGGGATTTGTGTGGTGCCCATAGGTCATCTTAACGCATCAGTACATAGACTTATAGAAATGCACTAGTGCGTAGTATCACACAAATGCAATGAGATTTATAATTGGTATTGGTATTTTTGCGGTGCCCATAGGCCGTACAAATGCACTGGTGCGTAAACACACATAAACGCACCAGTGCACAGTATCACACAAACGCACCGAGATTTGTAATTGGTATTGGTATTTGTGCGGTGCCCATAGGTCGTAAAAATGCACTGGTGCATAAGTACAATATAACGCACTCACAAATAGTAACACAGAAATGCACCGATATTTTTAATTGGTTTTGGTATTTGTGCAAAGGCCTATAGGTCGTAGAAACGCACCAGTTGTTCATTTTGTATTTTTTTAGAAACATCGACCTATGACAATGAAATTATTGTGATTTTTTAAGATTCATTATTCATAAAAAGTCGACACACATTATAACACTATTCATATTAATTAATTTTTTATTAATGCATTTGAATGTGATGTTTGGATTAATTTGTTATATCATATCATAATTATTGTGATTTTCTAAAATTCATTATTCATCAAAAGATAACACATATGTTATCACAGTATTCATATCAATTAAATTTTTATTAGTGCATTTGAATGTGATGTTTGGAATAATTTTTTATATCATATCATCAAATTTCACGTCTCTTCATTATAATATTTAATAGAACATAAATTTAATCAGTGGTGTTACATTTCATAGTGAGAATGGAGAACACAATAGAATAAATTAAAACATATCTATATAGATATATATATATATATATATATATATATATATATATATATATATAAGACAGTATTTTTCATACAAAATGGGACAGCTATTGGTATCCCTTTGTCTTTCAATTGGGACACTATTTCCATTGCATTAAACAAAATGTCCGATTTCACAAGATAATATTTCAAAAAATACAACACCTTTCCTTGATATCCAAACATAGTGATCATCATTCTTCGCTTGAACTCGTGTCCAATGCTAGAGCTACTCTAAGGACTTGGGTTATTTTCAAGAATGTTTGTTCATCATAAGGATTGCTCTTTTCTTCTTCTCACCTTCCATCTATAAACATAAAAATAACCGTAATGAGTATGTATATACACTGGTGAGAATAATGAAAATCGCAATATTAAATAATATACATCAATGTAAATCGAAAGAAATGGTGTACCATTGCAACAATTGACTCATAAACTATACACATTCTTTCAAAACCATGTAACATGCCATCTTTCAAGATTTCATCTATTGGTAAATGTTTACACTTTTGTTTTAAGTTTTATACCCATAACAAATCATATATTTAATATAAAAGATGTTTTTGTTCTATTAATTATAGATGTGAGTTACAAAATAAGATCGATAGATGCTTACAAATTCCACAATTAATTTATGATATGCCAACATATACTCACAACCCATATTTAACCCAATTTCAATCAATTCGTCTGATGGTTCTTCTTTGTATGTTAGCACCTGTTTGAAGACATTCAATGATGACTTTTCTAAAACAAATTAAAAAAATACAAAAATGAAATCTAGTTAAGTTGTTATAAGGAATTAACAATTATTCACAAACTTAGATATCAACCCTTTTCTTCCTTCTCGTCATGTTTTATGTGCTGAATGGGTTCCATTTTCTTTTCTTTTCTTCAAGAAAATACTTGAAAATTAATATTTAATGCTAAATTGTTTATTTATTGTACCTAATGATTGAAAAATTCAATGATTATATATTATATTTGAAGCACGTTGTTGTTGATATGGCTCCTCCTGTGATGCAATTTTGTCCATTTCTTTGACCATCTCCTTGTACACCTTTTTAGACATTCCTACTGGCATATTTCCGATATCAGCTCGTTCATCTTTTGAGATTTTCATAATCTTCCTGAAAATGTAACATGACAATAAACTATTTAATTTTATATTGATATATGAAAAGTAAATATAAAAAAATTGATATTTATAATAAATTCTAGACAAACATTTAAAGGAATATTATTTTTTCATTCCTTCTTTTTTTTTGTACTTTTTGCTATTAAAAGTCTGACATGTCTCATTGACCAATTCTATGGAAAATCTTCCTCTAGTTTAGATAAATTTTGGTTCTTGGAATCATTGGATTGATTTTTGTATTATAAGTGGAAAGAATGCCTATACATTCGTTCCACTAGATCTCTCAAACTTTTGTGAAAGTTTTTCCCCATTTCGTTAACCTCCAGCACCACTCCAAATGAGCTAAGGAGCAATTTGTTTTCATTTGCATGTTCTATTTTTTTGCTCTTTTCTTAGAACAACATTCCATCTCTTAGTTTTTGATCCCTATTGAACATTAAACAGATGTGAATTAATATATTGTTTGACACATGTTATCTAATAATTTTAAGTATATTATTAATGAAAATTAAAAAAAGAAACTCATATTGGATTGATAGTATTTTTTCATTCACCTAATTCATCCTTTTGCAATTTTTCCATCAAGATTTTGCACTCTTCTGGTCCTAGATCAGAAATAATATTATCTAGCTTCATAATTTTGTGGCTCTGCATGATACACAGTAAACAATACATATTAGTTAAACTTACATATATTTCAAAAATAATATTTTTTGTAAAGAATTTACAAATAACTTGTCTTTTTTTGCTTTTCTTGATTTGTTATCAGTATTTTTGTTACTTGATCTCTTGTCAGCCATTTATTTATCAATCTGAAACCTATACCATATATTCATTAATATATTTATAAATAAATTGTCAACTTGTCAGGTAAAAAAAAATCTCATGAAACCGGTGTGCCATTCATTCTGTACGCACTGACATCGATGCATAGAGGTATTATAAACGCACTGCACAAACAGTATAATAGATCGTATGGTGCTCTATGTCAACAAGGAGCACTAGTGTTTTACATGTTAACCCCGTACTGATTAACACAGAGGAAATAATAAAAATCATCGTGTTAGTTTTTGTAGCATAAATCGGTGCCATATTTTATATATGGCGCACTGATTTAAAAAAAAAAATTGTTTTTTAATTTTTTTATCATAGTACTTTCATGGTGGGCTAGGATAATACAGCGCACTGGTGTGCTAGCTTATGCTGGGCACACCGATGAAAAAAAATCTTTTTTTTTTTAAATTCAAGCAAGGGCTGACATGGATTAGGATCCGACTATGCAAGTCGTCCCATGGGTTGGATGTCTTAAGACTATATATAGCAATATAAACCCTATAAATCTAAAATGAAAAGCCATAATTCTGAAATCACAGAAAGAGGGAGAAGAAATGGTAGAAACAAAAATAATGTAGGGTTTGTTTCTAAAAATGGATTTATTTATTTTTTTTGTGCGAAACAACACATTTGCGATGCGCCATAATGAAATAGCGCACCGGTGCCATATTTTACATATGGCGCACTGATAAAAAAAAATTGTTTTTTTTATTTTTGATCATACAGTACTTTCGCGGTGCGCTGGTAGAGTACAGCGCACCAGTGCGCTAGGTTACAATGAGCACAGCGATGGAAAAAAAAAATTTGTTTTTTTTTAGATTCACATAAGGGCTAACATGGATTAGGATCTGACTATGCAAGTCATCCCGTGGGTTGGATGTCTTAGGCCTATATTTAGCAATACAAACCCTATAAATCTAAAATGAAAAGCCATAATTCTGAAATCCCAATAAGAGGGAGAAGGAAGGGAAGAAACAAAAAGAATGTAGGGTTTGTTTCTAAAAATGGATTTATTTTTTTGTGCGAAATAGCACGTCCGCAGTGTGCCATAATGAAATAGCACACTGATGCCATATTTTACATATGGCACACTGATAAGAAAAAATTTGTTTTTATTTTTTTATCACACAGTACTTTCACGATGCACTGGTATAATACAGCACACCAATGCGCTAGGTTACATCAGGTGCACCGATGAAAAAAAAAATCTATTTTTTTTTTAAATTCATGCAAGGGCTGACATGGATTGGGATCCAACTATGCAAGTTATCCCATGGGTTGGAGGTCTTAGGCCTATATTTAGCAATACAAACCCTATAAATCTAAAATGAAAAGCCTTAATTCTGAAATCACAGAAAGAGGGAGAAGAAAGGGCAGAAACAAAAATAATATAGGGTTTGTTTCTAAAAATGGATTTTTTTTTTTTAAATTGTGTGCGAAACAGCTCGTTCGTGGTGCGCCATAATGAAATAACGCATCGGTGACATATTTTAAATATTGAACACTGATAAAAAATAATAATAATAATAATTTTTTATCACACAGTACTTTTACAGTGCGCTAGTATAATACAGCACACCAATGTGCTAGGTTATCCGGGGGGCATCGATGAAAAAAAACTGTTTTTTTTTTAAATTCATGCAAGGGCCGACATGGATTTGGATCTGATTATGCAAGTCATCCCATGGGTTGGATGTCTTAAGCCTATATTTAGCAATACAAACCCTATAAATCTAAAATGAAAAGCCCTAATTCTGAAATCACAGAAAGAGGGAGAAGAAAGGGAAAAAAGAAAAAGAATGTAGGGTTTGTTTCTAAAAATGGATTTTTTTTTTTAATTTTGTTTCTGAAAATGAAAAATAAATTGAAATTTTTTTCTTACTGTGTAAAAAAAAATGCATAAAAACTATAAAAAAACAATAAAAATTGAATTTTATTTTTTTACTGCGTAAAAAAAACTGCAGAAAAAAAAAAAAGTAAAAAAATAAAATAAAATTTAATCATGAGATTGTTTGAAATTCTATGCTACAAGATTTGAATCACCAGAGGTTTGGAATTCTTATTTTCTGAATACTTTTTCTCGAACGTATTTCCCTGCTCCACAGTGTTCTCGTGCTCTGTTTTCTCCAGGTATGTCTCTTGCAAATCTCTGGCTGAAAATTTTTGCAAAAATAGTGAAATAATGAAAATTGTTTAGTATTTAAAAAATTGTTTTATGAAATTAGATTTTCGAAAATATTTTTCCACCCATTTTTCAATTTACTGCTTTTTTTCCATTTAAAGAAAATAGAGTTGTGTTTTTTTTTTATTTGCGATTATTTGTCACAGGTGTGTCACTTGATATCATCGCACCAGTGCATCTGTTTATAAAATAGCACTGGTGCACAGTAACAAAAACGCACTGGTGTGGTTATCTGTACATTAGCATTGATAACAAGAAGTCCATTTTTAAGGCACCAAAATTACTTTTAGGTGTGTGCACCAAAATTTATTGTTGATTTTGCTCAACTGCAGGGAGAAAATGTCATAATTATATCGAATGGATCATTCTTCAAAATATAGCTCATTCCATAATATTTCTCAATGTCCATTGAGGAGTTCTCTCCATCCATCTCGAGACGTAATATTTACTTCATATTTTATTTATATTTTCATTATCTAATTGAATTTATGTTTTTTATCCATGTCAATTATGCACATCTTAAATAAATTTATATTGTATACAAGTTTGCAGGTTCATGCAGATTCAGCATCGAGTTCAGATGCACAAAATATTCAAAGTACGACTCCAAAACGTCGGAAGCTCTTATCAGGAGCTGCATACCACAAGGCACATTTGGTAGATGAAAATGGACAGTCACTTCACCCTGCCAATTGTAACAATATTGCATCTTCTAGCCACAATCCTGGGACAATGATGGTAATAATTATAATTGTTTGGTATATTGATTAATGTAATTATTTCAAGGTCAAACCAATTAATCATCCAATATTGTCAACGTGGTTACTAATTGATATCATATATTTTGTACTAATCATGTTCAATTTTTTTTTTTAATTATTAGGATTCTAGTGATGATGAGTGACCTACCTACCATCTTCCGTTGCACCCCATGACAATGTCAAATCGAGACAAGACTGAATTAAGAGAAAAAATCAGAAAGGAACGATACCAAGAATGCTTGAATCAACCACCGATTCAATTCCCACTATGTCTAGATTTACCAATTAGGAATGACTACAGCAATAGTAGTTCTTCACAAGATGGAAATGGAGGCAATCAAATAGAGGTTTGTATGGATGATTACTTAAGGGATATGAATTCCATGGAGACAATGTTGTTAGATTCATTCCAAAACGATGATCAGCTAAGGGATGATGCTCATATCGCTGAGAAAGCCTTAAATTTTCTTCCACCACCCCTCTCTTTGGACCTAGCGGTCAGTCAAAGTATACCCAGTTGGGGACAACGATGTTACTGTACAACTTGAAAGAAAATTTTGTCTTGTCGAATGTATGTTTCTCAAAAACTTTGAGGTAAGTTACCATAAAGTATTCCCTTACATAAATTTGAAATATAATCAGTTCACTGCAATGAACACTACAAATGGTAAATTTTATGAACGTTAATAATTATATCGGCATTAATGTACATTTATTAATATATTTTTCCATGATCACCAACTACAGGTTATTCAAAAGTAAGATTCTTCTGAGTGATAATGTATTTCTTGGTAGCTGCGAAGAGGCAAATAAATTGTTGAAAATGTTGGGTGTTGAGTACATATCATATCATGCATGTCCAAATGGTTGTATTCTATATAGAGGAGAATATGTAGACAGAGAGATGTGTCTGAAATGTGGGCATGATAGGTATGATAAATCAAAAAATAAGGGTAAATCACGTACTGGTCCTCCTTTTAAGATATTGAGGCACATGCCTATAATCCCAAGGATTCAAAGGCTTTTTCGTTGCAAATAATTAGCTATGTTGCATGGATGGCATGCCTCACACAGAAGTGAGTTGGGAGTTATGTGAATCCCAACTGATTCAATAGCCATGAAGCATATAGAGGATACATGGCCCGAAAAATTCAAGGATGAAGTACGAAGTCTATGACTCAGCATAGCCATGGATGGCGTCAACCCATATTCCCTCTAGAACACCAACTATTCTTTTTTTCCTGTAGTAGTGATCAATAACAATATCCCCCCATGGTTTTCCATGAAGAATGAAAATCTTATGTTGGCTCTTATAGTCCCTGGTATAAGACAAGTGAAGAATATGGATGTCTACTTACAACCACTGGTAGATTAATTGAAGGAATTATGGTGTTGGAAAAATACTGAGAGGGGGGGTGAATCAGTATTTAGGATTTACTCAGATCTTTTTACTTTTTCATTCATTAATAACCCATACGCTACTTTACTGAACAAGACTCGCGTATATCCGTGGATACCCTTTACAGAACTCGCGTATGCACAGAGATATTAATAAACAATCAATTATTCACTTAGATCCTTGCATTTATTCATTCATCAGATGTTTATATAGCAGTAGACATGTGCAGTATTAACAGAATGAAACATCACACAAAAGCATCACACATGAACACCATGATTTTTAGGTGAAAACCCAAGTCGGGAGAAAACCACCATTGTCGTTGTCTCAACCTTCAATATTTTATTATAGAGAAAACATTTTACAACTTATGTACTGGTGCAGACTCCTACCAGCACGCAGACACCCACCTGCAGAAGGCTACAGCCTTCTCTCGTTTACCAGCCTCACCTGGAAGGGAGCTTCAAACCCCTGCTCTCGTTTACCAGTCTTACCTGGAAGGGAGCTAACACCCCCTAATATTAGCACCAGCCTCTGCTGACAGAAAGCTTCTATTATCAGACTGAAGGCTTCAACCCTCAGATCCACTGCGGACCACGTTTCATCAATTTTCAAACTGGATCAAACAGCTCCAACACAACCCTTCACTTATACTTTTCCCAATGCTTCTGAACAGTGAAACCACTGTAATCAGTATATCAGAGATAACCCAAACTTCAGAATAAGTATGCAGAAACACATTCAACCATGAGCAACCATCAGTTCAGATATCATATGCGCTTTTCTTTAGATGGATCCGCGTATATACGCGCTTTCACTGAAGGAAACCCGCGTATACATTCGTGCAACTTTTCAGAAAAACCCTAACAGGTCATACGCGTCTTTGTTGAAATAGATCCGCGTATACACGTGCCTTCAGTGGAGTGAACCTGCGTATAGATCTATAAAAGATAAACTTTGCAGAACAGATCAGATCTATGAACTTACCCAGATTTCTTCAACAGATTTGCGCCAGGTCTTCATCACTTCTTTTTAGATCATCCAAGAGTTTCACCATTTCAAGATCTAGAGATCTTGAACCTTCATTATGTTCATAGATACATTATAGAATCAGATCTATCAATTAAGAGCAAAGTTCCACCATACAAATATACTTCAGAGAGAAGTATTCATTAAAGCCCAGACACATGCACCACTTTGCGCAATGAATTTCTTCTCCTTATATAGGTTTACCCTTTATCAATACCATGGGTCAAAACAACATTACTTTCAATGGTATTCCTGGGCGGGGTCACATAGACGAATCATTACTCAATACAATGGGTCAATACCATGGTAATGCCCCTTGGTATTCTAAATTTGGAGCACGAAAGCCCATACACGACTTGGCACGTACTTTTCCGCGTTCATACGCGACTTCCATTAAGCAAACACGCGTATTCCTTGTGACATACATTTTTCATCATTGATCTAGCACACACTAAAATTCCTTTCATCATTACATCTGAGTTGCTCTGTAGACACATCATATCAGATATTTACACCTTTACCAAGTCCATTAAGTTAGGAAAAACTTCATCAAGTAGGTTGCCATCCTCTTCATCAAGTGGGTTGCCATCAAGGACAACACATTGCATCATATTTCCAACAATCTCCCCCTTTGGACTTGATGGCAAACCACGATGGTGTTTGATCACCACAATAGAATCTCCCCTTATTCAAACACCAAACACCATGTCTCTCCCCCTTTGACATCAAGGGAAAAGGGCGGATCAAAACAATCAAAAACTAATTCTCTTTCATCAAAGCGCTATAGATCTGAAGTGCACTGAAGTTACCATGCTCCCCCTGAATTCATGCTGAAAGTTCAAACATATTTTTCAATGAAGTGCATGACTCTATGTATGACCAAGGACTCATAATTACATCAAAGATCCAACCAAGTGGATTTACATATGAGACTCAAATACCCAACTAAGTGGGTTTACAAAAATGAACAAGTCCTTACATGACTGAATATTACAATTTTACATCATGGGTCTTCAACATGACCTTTTCAAAAAAAAAAAAAATGATCTTTTATGACTAAAACCAGAAATACCTCAAGAGAGAGATCATATATCAGAACCATCATAATGCCAAAAATGCATTATACGCAACAAGGCTAGTGCTTCCCCTGAACTGGTACTCCTGATCTTCGGCTGCCATATTAATTCTCTGATCATCAGTGCATATGCGACTGTGTCAAATGGAACTCGCGTGTATATGCGACTTCAGTTCACTGAACTCGCGTATGGAAAGTGAAACATTGAAGACTTCACATTCCTTCATCTCCCCCTGAATTTGTCCTTCCTGTACTTGTCTTCTTTACATCAAATTATTTGTCAGAAATAATCATAACTAGAACAACCAAAAAAATGCTGACCCTCAACCAAAAAATGTCAACAACTATCCATACGCGGATTTCTGTTCATGTACTCACGTATATACGCGACTGTGTTTCAGGAAACCTGCGTATCCAATTTAATCTTCTGAATTTAAGCAGATTTGTTCTTTTGACTGGCAGAGACTACTCCCAGCTTCTGTCTTAGATACTCGAACGCTTCCTTGGGCAAAGGTTTGGTAAAGATATCAGCAATTTGTTCTTTGGAGGGAACATACTCCAACTTCACCTTTTGTTCAAGCACTTGTTCACGTAAGAAGTGATACTTGATGGGAATATGCTTGGTCTTCGAATGCATAACAGGATTCTTTGAGATACTGATGGCACTTGTATTATCACACATAATGGAAATAGGAGGTGTACATTTGATTTGAAAATCTTGCAAGGTTTGCATCATCCAAAGGAGTTGAGTGCAACAAGACGCGGCAGCCACATATTCAGCTTCTGTTGTGGATAAGGCAATAGAATTTTGCTTCTTGTTGAACCAAGATACCAACCAGGGCCCCATATAGAATGCACCACCACTTGTGCTTTTCCGATCATCAACATTTCCAGCCCAATCTGCATCCGTGTAAGCATGAAGAGTAAGATCAGCATTCTTTGGATACCATAGTCCAAAGTCTTGAGTTCCTTGTAGATATTTGAATATTCTTTTGACAGCCTATAGGTGAGACTCTTTTGGATTAGCTTGGAATCGTCCAACAATCCCAACTGCATGCATAATATCCGGTCTAGTCCCAGTGAGGTAAAGTAGGCTTCCTATCATTGATCTGTATTCTGGTTGATTCACCGCTGGAGAATCATCATGAGAACTGAGATTACATCCGGTTATCATTGGTGTACTTACAGGTTTGCATTCTTCCATGCCATACTTCTTCAGAATTTGCTTAAGATATTTTGCTTGTGATAAGAATATACCATTTGTAGTTTGATGCACTTGCAAGCCAAGAAAGAATGTTAGTTCTCCAAGTAAATACATTTCAAATTCTTGCTGCATGACAGAAGAAAATTTCTGACTCATAGAATCTTCATTACTCCCAAAAATGATATCATCAACATATACAACCACAATCAATAGTTTATCATTTTCAAATTTTGTGTATAAGTTGCTATCAGCAGACCCCTTTGAAAAACCTTGTTGATGAAGATATTTTTCAAGACGATAATACCATGCCCTTGGAGCTTGTTTGAGACCATAAAGAGCCTTTTTAAGTTTACAAACAAGATTTTCATCATTTCCCAAAATGAATCCTTTTGGTTGTTATATATAAACTTCTTCTTCTAGATCACCATTGAGAAAAGCAGATTTAACATCCATTTGATAAACTTTGATTTGTTGAAAACTTGAAAAAGCAAGAAACATTCTTATGGCTTCAAGTCTAGCTACAGGAGCAAAAGTTTCTTCAAAGTCTATACCTTCTTGTTGAGTGTACCCTTTGCAAACCAATTTGGCTTTGTTTCTTATAACATCCCCATTTTCATTTAACTTATTCTTGAATATCCATTTGGTTCCAATGACATTTTTATCATGTGGTCTTGGTACCAATTCCCAAGTGTGATTCTTTTCAATTTGATCAAGCTCTTCATTCATGGCTTGAATCCAGCATTCATCTTTGCTAGCTTTATTGACATTTTGGGGTTCAATTATGGATAGGAATGCTAGATAGCTAGAAGATCCCACAAGAGTCCTCCTTGTTTGTACACCCGATTCCTTGTTTCCCAAAATTTGAGATTCAGGATGATTCTTTTGAACATATCTGGATGGAGCCTTTTCTGATAAATCATCTTCAGGTTCTTCATTGGATCCACTGTCTATATCATTTTCATTTGATGTAGAAGGGCAAAAATCACCATCATCTTCTTCTGTTGCTTGTTTTTCTTCTTTAGGAGCTGCAGGAGACTCATCAATGACAACATCAATACATTCAACAATCTTTCGAAGCCTTTTATTGTAACATTTGTATGCTCTGCTTATGGATGAGTAACCAAGAAGTATCCCTTCATCTGATCTAGGTTCAAACTTGCCAAGCTTTTCATCATTATTTTTGATAAAGCATTTACTTCCAAAAATTCTAAAATTCTTTACAGAGGGAGAATTACCATACCAGAGTTCATATGGAGTTTTGTCACTATTTTCCCGAACATGTGCCTTGTTGAGAATATTTGCTGCTGTATGTGCTGCTTCTCCCCAGAACATGTCATGAGTTCCAGAATCATCAAGCATAGCTCTAGCCATTTGTTGAATTGTTCTATTCATTCTTTCTGCTACGCCATTTTGTTATGGAGTGCCTGTTATAGAGAACTGTCTCTTTATGCCATGTTGTTCACAAAATTCAAAAAATTCATTTGATGTATATTCTCCTCCTCGATCAGATCTAAGACATTTGATTTTTAGATCTAATTCATTTTCAACCAGTGCTTTGAAGATCTGAAATTTCTCAAATGCTTCATCTTTGTGTTTAAGCAACCCAATACAACACATTCTAGAGAAATCATCAATAAATAAGATATAGTATTCTTCTCCACGTGGATACTTTTTCCTCATAGGTCCACAAATGTCAGTATGAACAAGTTCAAGAGGCCTACTTGATGATCCTTCTTTGGCATTAAATTGTACTCTGGTCTGCTTACCGAATTGGCAGGATTTGCATATGATACTCTATGGTAGAGTAATATTGGGAAGACCACGAACAGCTTGAAGTCTGCTTGCTTTGTTGATTTGAGAGAAACTTAGATGCCCCAACCTTCTATGCCATAGCCAATTTTCTGAAGTTTTTCTCAAGTAACATCGATCTTTGCAGTTCTTCAATACATACAGGTTTCTTGGAGTTCTTTTCCCTTTTATAATAGTTTTACCAGTATCAAGATCACGAACCACACATTCTTTTGAACTAAAGACAACTTCAGTTCCTTGATCACACATTTGACTTACACTTAACAGGTTATGTCTTAATCCATCCACATACATGACATCATTAGACTTCACCTTTTCTTTTAGAAACACGGACCCTTTTCCTTTAATTACATCAGGAGTATCATTTCCAAATGTAACTTTCTTTTCCTTTTCTAGAGCATTATATGCAAGAAGTTTGCTTTTATCACCTGTCATGTGTCTTGAGCATCCACTATCAATGTACCATTTATTTTCTTCACCTTCTGCATATAACGCTATCCCACAATTTTCAACCTGTAATTCCTTCTTTTTCCATACTTTGGAACTTGAAGGAAAATATTGCTTTGGCTGGACTTTGCTCCTGCATTTAGATTCTTCATGGCCAAAGTTATTGCAATAAGCACATTCAACTTCATTTTGAAGAGGAGAAAAGTTGTTATAGGTATTCTTCTTTGGTTCAATATCCACCTTTTTCTTTCTTGCTTCTCTTGTCATGATGGTTTTATATGCAACACATTGAACAGCTTTATGACCAAAATTGTGACATGAGAAACATTGTCCATTGAATTAGAAATTTCTGCGATCATGAAATCTTCTATTTGAATTTACCTGTTGGTTGTTTCTCCTTTGAGAGATATCCCTGTTAGTGTTCCTTGAGTTGTGATGATCATGCTTTACCTATAAAGATTCTTTATTTCCTTGATGAGTGGCTGAATGTAGTAAACCAGTTCTAGCTGCTTTTAGATAATTTGGTGCTGAAGTATGAGAAGATTCTCCGGTATATCCAAGACTTGTCTTTATAAGAGGAGAACGTTGAACCTTGATAATTTCATCTAAGGTTTCAGATCCTTTATCAAATCTAAGATTCAGAGTCTTTACTTTCTCAAGTTCTTTTCTTAGACTTACTACTTCACATTCTAAATTTTCATTATGTTTCTTTGCTTCTTCATTCTTCCTTTTCAGAGTCTCTATGATTATTTTACTTTCTTCCAAGCATATTTTGAGTTGATTGTTTTGATCAAGAATATTATTGTCATCTAGAGCATCCATAAAAACATCCTTGTCTTCTCTAGAATCATTTTCAAATGCCATGAGAAGTCTAAGATCTTGTTCACATTCTTCCTCACTATCAGATAACCCATCACTGTCTTCATTAGTATAATAACTTTTCTTAGCGCTAGATCGGTTCTTATTCCTTCTTTCTACTTCTTTCCCTTTAGCATATGTTTCTTTATAAGGACACTTTGCAGCATAATGACCAACTCTTCCACAATCAAAACATTTGAAAGGAAGCTTACCTCTGAACCGTCCTGTGCCTAGTTGGAGTTTCTTTACAAAATTTGCCTCATCTTCTTCTAAGATATATCCAGAATCTTTTGCTTCTCGTACTTCTTTACCTTTTTTTGAAGCTTTGAAGACAGCCTCCTTGACTTCTAATGGTCCTCCTCTTCTCATTTCATATGCAGTTAAAATGCCATGAAGTTGCACCATAGTAAGATTTTGAAGGTCCTGTTTTTCTTCAAGAGCAGAAACTTTTGACTCAAACTTGGCCGTTAGTGATCTTAAAATTTTCTCAACCAAAGTAGATTCAGTTATTGTTTCTCCCAGATTTCTCATACGGTTTACAACATCATCAACACGTAAAAAGAAACCGGCAATATTCTCATCACTATGCATTTTTAAATTTTCATATTCAATTCTGAGAGATTGAAGTTTTGCACTTTTTACCTTTGCATCACCTTCATAGCTTAGGATGATTTTGTCCCATATCTCCTTTGCTGTATTTAGCTGCATAACTTTGACAAATTCTGCTTCAGTTAGACTTCCTGTTATAGCATTGACTGCTTTTGCATTTGATTCATAATTCTTTCTTTCAGTTGGATCTGTTGGTGTAGAAGCTGGATATTGATATCCTTGTTCAACAATGGCCCATACATCTGCTCCCATAGATTGAAGATAGGATCTCATCCTCATTTTCCAGAAGATTAAATTGCTTCTGTTAAAGAGCGGAGGCTTGATAGATGATGTTCCCTCGTGATTTCTCATCCTGCTTGATCTTCCTTCTAGCGGTTAAGCCTTTTCAAAAGGACCTGCTCTAACACCAATTGTTGGAAAAATAGTGAGAGGGGGGGTGAATCAGTATTTAGGATTTACTCAGATATTTTTACTTTTTCATTCATTAATAACCCATACGCTACTTTACTGAACAAGACTCGCGTATATCCGCGGATACCCTTTACAGAACTCGCATATGCACAGAGATATTAATAAACAATCAATTCTTCACTTAGATCCTTGCATTTATTCATTCATCAGATGTTTATGTAGCAGTAGACATGTGCAGTATTAACAGAATGAAACATCGCACAAAAGAATCACACATGAACACCATGATTTTTAGGTGGAAACCCAAGTCGGGAGAAAACCACCACTATCGTTGTCTCAGCCTTCAATATTTTATTATAGAGAAAAAATTTTACTGCTTATGTACTGGTGCAGACTCCTACCAGCACGCAAGCACCCACCTACAGAAGGCTATAGCCTTCTCTCGTTTACCAGCCTCACCTGGAAGGGAGCTTCAACCCCCTGCTCTCGTTTACCAGTCTTACCTGGAAGGGAGCTACTACCCCCTGATATTAGCACCAGCCTCTACTGACAGAAAGCTTCTATTATTAGACTGAAGGCTTCAACCCTCAGATCCACTGCAGACCACGTTTCATCAATTTTCAAACTGGATCAAACAGCTCCAACACAACCCTTCACTTATACTTTGCCCAATGCTTCCGAACAGTGAAACCACTGTAATCAGTATATCAGAGATAACCCAAACTTCAGAATAAGTATGCAGAAACACATTCAACCATGAGAAACCATCAGTTCAGATATCATACGCGCTTTTCTTTAGATGGATCCGCGTATATACGCGCTTTCACTGAAGGAAACCCGCATATACATTCGTGCAACTTTTCAGAAAAACCCTAACAGGTCATACGCGTCTTTGTTGAAATAGATCCGCGTATACACACGCCTTCATTAAAGCGAACCTGCGTATAGATCTATAAAAGATAAACTTTGCAGAACAGATCAGATCTATGAACTTACCTGGATTTCTTCAACAGATTTGCGCCAGGTCTTCATCACTTCTTTTTAGATCATCCAAGAGTTTCACCATTTCAAGATCTAGAGATCTTGAACCTTCATTATGTTCATAGATACATTATAGAATCATATCTATCAATTAAGAGCAAAGTTCCACCATACAGATATACTTCAGAGAGAAGTATTCATTAAATCCCAGACACATGCACCACTTTGCACAATGAATTTCTTCTCCTTATATAGGTTTACCCTTTATCAATACCATGGGTCAAAACCACATTACTTTCGATGGTATTCCTGGGCGGGGTCACATAGACGAATCATTACTCAATATAATGGGTCAATACCATGGTAATGCCTCTTGGTATTCTAAATTTGGAGCGCAAAATCCCATACGCGACTTGGCACGTACTTTTCCGCGTTCATACGCGACTTCCATTAAGCAAACACGCGTATTCCTTGTGACATACATTTTTCATCATTGATCTAGCACACACTGAAATTTCTTTCATCATTACATCTGAGTTGCTCTGTAGACACATCATATCACATATTTACACCTTTACCAAGTCCATTAAGTCAGGAAAAACTTCATCAAGTAGGTTGCCATCCTCTTCATCAAGGGGGTTGCCATCAAGGACAACACATTGCATCATATTGCCAACATATGGGATGGGATAAATGTATACGATGCATCAAGACCCATGGCAACAAAGAGGATTTTTACGTTGTATGGCATATGTGCTTACACAACACATGATTATCCAGGCTTAGGAGTTTTCTCTTGTAAATTACATGTTTAATCTATTGATTTGTTTATATACGTAACAGTATTCTTTCACATATTAGTTATTTAATTCGTTGTAATATTTGTTTTGATCTTCATGATATTCTTTAACTTGCGATGCATATTAATTGTATACAATAATCTCACAGGTCTTGTAACAAAAGAGTATTTTGGATGTAAATCTTGTGGACCTTCTTTGAAATCTACATGATCCAAGGACCTACGAAAACCAGTGTATGATTTATCCAGGGTATTCCTCCCAGAAGAACACCCTTACAGAAGAGTAGCATCCACTTTCAATGGTAAATGAGAGAGAACCCAAAAGCCTCCAATAACGACACCAGCTGAATGGCTTAGAGCATATGAGAGAGAGAAGGAGAAGGAGTTCATAGAAACATTCGATTCAAATGGGGAGCCTATGTTCAATGATATAGAATTATTCGACACCTATGTTGAGAAATTTCCTGTTGGTATGAAAAGGAAATCTATCTTTTATAACCTCCCATATTGCGAGCATCTTAAGATTACCCACTTATTAGATCCCATGCATATACTTAAAAATGTTTCATCTTCTTTAGGGAGGCACATATCATCGAAACAAAGTGACACATTGGTTTTTAGGAAAGATTGTATTACATCAAAAACTAAAAAGAAACATTGGCCAAGACAATTAGAAAGTATGGGATCAGAGGCAGGCACTGGTCCCTCTAATTCATGGTTTTTCAAAGAAGGTGATTTCCCATGGATTTTTAAAAAAGATGATAGTTCTTTGGAAAAGGAAGTTATAATGGGTGTGAGGGTGTCAACTTCATACAAGTCTTCACTACAACGTTGCTTCACCATGGATGACCATTTGTCAGGTTTGAAATCACATGACCATTTGAATCTTCTAAGAGTATGTATAATGTCAAAAGCATGATTTTATTATTTGTTATATTAATAAATTTTATCCCATATGGGGATCATAAAACTTAACTAATTTTGTATATTATTGCATGTGTTTATAACTTTGCAGTGTTATTAGCCTTTGTTCATGCATGGGTGTGTGAAACATGAATTCCCTTAAGACCTAGGACATGCCATATCTAAATTATCTGCATTTGTACGTTGGATCACGTCAAAGGAGATTCATGTGGCTATTATTCCATGGTGGCATCAAGAGATAGTTGAGATTGTTTGTATATTTGAGAAGGAACTACCAACGAGTTTCATGGAATTACAGGTTCATCTTCTAATCCACCTAGTAGATGATATTGAATTAGTTGGGGTGGTTTCTTGTCGTTGGATGTTCTTCTTAGAGAGGTATATGAATAAATTGAAGATTTTGTTCGACAGAGGGAAAAACCTGAGCGGTCTATGGCAAAGGGGTACATATCATATGAGTCTTTCTATTGTGCCAGTGAGTACATCAAGCAGATCGAAAATAGACTAGGTGTGGTTATTTGGGATGATGAAAGGGATGAAGACAAAAGAGAAGGGGAGTTGCTCCAAACGAGTGGAAAAAAGCACTTGATAACGAGTAAGCGACTTATAATTTTTCAAATTTATACAAATTTAATATTCATGTTGAACTTCGATATAATGTATATTTTTATCTCTAAGTACTATATAATTTCGGTTTGATTTCATCAATGAATACAGAAATTGAAGCAATCAATAAATTTGTTCTTTACAATTCTAAAGCGACACAACCATGGGTCGCATTGTACGAATAAAAGAGGATGAAATGGGATAGTGACAAGAAATAATTCAGATGGTTGAATGGTAGAAGTGTGCCTTATCCTGATCATTTAAAAGAAAATATGTTGAAAATATGCCCCAACAGTTGGGTTGTTGACCAAGTCAGAGAGAAATACAGTGCAACCGATCGTTACCCACGTGCTGAAGAGGATGCGCTAAACGTAGGGATTGGGTGCAACAACTCAGTAATAATATTTTTAATTTATATGTAAATTTGAAAATTATAAGACATCTATATTTCATATTTTAACTGTTGTGTTATTATAAGACACATGATACTATGATTTTTTTAACTTTTTTATAATAGGTGCATTTGTTCCCATCTATGTGGGCATATGGACACCATTTTTGCACATAAAATGTCAATGCTAGAAATATCACACAAGAATGTGGAGTGGAAGTCGAGTTCGATCAATCTAGTTGATCTAGCCACCATGATAAAAATCTAGTACGAGGGACGTTAAGTTACGTCAGAAAGATACAAGAGATCATTGAAGTGGATTTCTCTTCTTTCCAATGTGTTATTTTTAGGTGCAAGTGGTGGGATACCTTTGATTGAAATAATGTAAAGGAAGATCACAATAGTAGGCTGATATGTATCGACTCTAGAAAGATGTGGGTTGAAGCTAAGGAGCCCTATGTTTTCCCCAAACACTACAACCAAGTGTTTTTTTTACCCAGATGTGTTGGATAGGGATTGGTGGTTCGTATTGACACATGAACCTAGGTCAAAACATATTTTTGAAAACAATAGTGTTATCATGCCATGCGAGTTGGAAGATAATGAGGGTGATCATGAGAACCGAGAGCTATATGGTACATGTGTTATTTCATCAATATTTATACTTTTTAAGATGGGTTTTTTGAAACATTATAATATGTATTTTGAATTAGTTGGTAATTTTCATTCTGTTAATGTTAAAATCAATATTTCACTTGATAATTTGCAATTATGTTGATCTCAAAAACAATGGCATATTGTATAAATTAGTTCTTTTTTTTGTATCTAAGATCATAATAAAATAATGATAATTCTAAAGTACATGAATTTATTTGCATTATTTTCTAGACTTTATTATGTTACAATAATTCATATTATTCTAGATTTATTATTTTACAATTATTTAAAATTTTACAAATTTACAAATTTTAATAAAATCATTTCACATTAATACAATTAAAATTTTACAAATATTTTACATACAATTACAATTAAAATTAGAATTAGAATTATAATTATAATTATAATTATAATTACAATTTTACAATTTCACATACAATTACAATTAGAATTTTAGAATTTTACATACAATTACAATCAATTCACAGTAATACAATTAAAGTTTTACAAATATTTTACATAGAATTAGAATTAGAATTAGAATTAACATTATATATTAACATCATCACAACACAAACATCAAATATACATCTCATGTCAAATAACTCATGCTATCACATACACATCTATCTGCAAGTTGCACATTAAATGAACATATCTAACATGGCCTAACAATATACACATCATGATGATCACTAACATGTAAATTAAGTGCAACTACAACATGAACATAAAATACATGGACCATATATATATATATATATATATATATATATATATATATATATATATATAATTGAATAATGTCAAAAACATACAACTGTAATATAAATGTCATGGATCAACTAGTGGTACAACATCAATAGCAATACTAGTCTAGGTAGCCTCGACGGTCGATGGTCTAGCCTCCTCATGATCATGAGTACTGTTGGATGCTATAGGATGTTGACTAGATGTGGCTGATGATCCAGCCTGCTCTCCATGATGACTGCTGCTAGATGCTAGTGGAGGCTACTCATCTGGCGTGGTGCGAGGAGAACGATCATGAGATGATGAGTCGCTGCTCGTGAACTATCGATCACATGTTGCATCTCAACCATGCCTATAATGTGCAACAGTCCGCCTCAGCCGCGTAACTAAGGTCGTAGCTCCTACGACATGCCGCATCAGGTTATACATGTCACACGGCTTGCCTCTCCACATATGTAACAGCCTACCATCGGCCTATATGTCTCTCATATTAGCAGCCCTGATGCCTGCCTCAAAAATCAATGTAGTGAGTTGGTCGTCGAACTCCATCTTGTATCTGCTATCAAGAAGACCGCGCCTAGAAAAAGGCAATACCAGCGCACCAACAGCAACAAGTCTCTCTGCACCAACCTCTTGATGATCCATGGCATCTAGCATGCCCTGATCATCATCAGGATCCACATCTGGATCATGTGGTGGTGTTGGCATGTCCTCGCCATCAAAAGACCTAATGTATGAAAAATATATACAAGTACAGAACAATAATTAGACAATTTCATTACACAATTTAATAAAAACAAGATAGATAATATGTTAGAATAAATTTAAATCAAACAGTAATATTACCTCTATCATCCGATCACTCATCAGCTATGAAGAGGATGTTGGCACACCCTCTCCAATCCAAACTTGCATAAGGACAGGGGATCATAATGAAGGGACGCTCGTCAACACCGGCTAGCAACTCCAGTGCATCATTTGATATCCTCGCTTGAAACACAATCTCGCCCCTCTTGGGCATCATCTACCCCCACATGTGCATCCGTGCCTCGAACATTGGCCTGCGAGGCTTTCGAACAAAAGTAGGCCTTGTCTATAGAAACCTCTCAAAAAATAAACAAAAAAGCTCTGAAGCAAAATGGAAGTTTACCCTCCCTTGTGCATGAGCACGAAATCTATCTAAGGCTGTACAGAACTGCAGCAAAAAAATGGCAGACCACCTAACAAGTAGTGACTCCTGTACTAAAGAATCAACATAATATAGAAGCGAGAAACTAATGAATTTCTCGTCACTGGTGTTGTGTGAAATGGTCGAAATGAGAAATGAGAGGCACCTCACCTCCTTACTACCAAATTCACCAATACGTAACTGACCTCTAGAGACCCGAAAATCTGAAGGAGACAATATATTTGCTCCAATGTATCTCTAGGAGTAAACTAACTAAATCCCTGTTACATAGCCAGATGGAACCTCTGGGAACGAGGGAAAATCAACCCCTCTCCTCGATAGCCCCATAATGAAATATATATCCTCCTCACTAGGCATGTACCACTAGTTATGACCAATCCGGAAAGCCTGTCGGTGGGCATTCCGCCTGCGGATAAGATGTCTCAAAAACAAACCATGGCCGTTTAGGGAAGTAGCCTCCTCATAGAACTTGAGGAGGCCTACCTGCCTTAGGAGCTCCTGGGTAGCTGTTGTAATAGGGTGAGGGTACGCATCTCTCTCCCTCTCTCGTGCCTCCCACAGGCAAACCATGTTATACTGCTCCACCTGTTGTTGTTGTTGTTTCCCCTCTTCTCTCCTTTCAAATCTCTAAATGATTGACATATTAAATATAATTTTTTTTATTAAATGAGACATGTATTTAGAAATATACATATATAATTTTTTTTGGAAAAAAAAAATAGTTTTTGCGCCAAAAAAAACAGGCATGCACCAGTACCAGATCTTTTTATGAAGCACACTAGCATCGGTGCACTGGAAAATATTTCATGCACCGGCGGTGGTTCTCCTGAAAATTTGCTACGCACCATTGACTATGTATGGTGTCAGAAGTACGGTGCGCTAACTAAACTCTCTGCCCATGGGCATATAGTTAATTCAGCGCACCAACCTCCTACCATCATTACATAGTCAATGGTGTGGTATTTTACCAGGCCGCACCATTGACCCTGTCAAAATACGGAATGCGGTGCGCTAACAAAAATACCCATCTTGGGGTGGATATTTTAGTCAACACACCACGTTGCCGCTATTCCACTTAGTCAATGGTGTAGTCAACGGTGCAGCCAGGTAACCGAACACACCGCACTTTTTTAAAAATTTTAAAATAACACGGTGCACCTTCGATACCACCCTGGAACCAGTGTAGATAATGTTAGTTCCGTTTTGCCAAGCCACACCGTTGACCCTGTCGAAATGCGGAATGCAGTGCACTGACAAAATTACCTACCCCGGGGCATATATTTAAGTCAATGCACCGTGTTGCCGCTATTCCACATGGTCAACAGTGTGGCCAAGTAAACGACCACACCCCAATTTTTTAAAATTTTTAAAATAACACGGTGCACCTATTGGTACCATGCTGGAACTGATGTGAATATCATTAGAAATGGTTATGGTGTGGCCTGTAAATTTACAGCAAACACTACGAACTAATGAGAGCCGAACAACTCGAGCTAACCGCGCGACAATTTTTTTTCTTTTCTTTTAAATGGTTAATTTTAAGGTTATTTGAAATTATAATCCCCTAAAAGGCTTAATTATAGAAAAAGAAGAAAAAGACATGTACATTTGGCCATCGAGGAGGCATATTGGCTATAGAATTTGCAAAAGAAAATTTGCCCACCGTTTTGCAAAATTCAATTTGGAGATTGGTGGGCAATGCACAATAGCAGTGCGTGCAATGGGTCCAGTGCGTGCACCGATGTTAGGGCAGCTCGGACAAGGATAAATTGCACCGGTGCTTAAGAGCTCTGGAGCACTGAGAAAAGTGAAAAAAGCAGTTTTTTGGCCGTAATTTTTTTTTTATTTAACCCTGTTCCAATGCGCAGGGTTTTATGGGCGCATCGGTGTGGTTTCTTAAGACAGCACTGGGCGGTTTCTATTTTGGCACGCTTTTTTATGAGGCACCAGTGCAAAAGAGTTGTAAAGCACCAGTGCGTTATAGTAATACGACACACCGAGCAGGTGTGTACAAAGCGCATGGTGTATGATGTGCCAATGTTTTGTGCACACTGGTGCCTTCTCTTGTTGAACGCACTGGTGCGGTTTACGATGATAAGCACACTAGACAAAAAACATCTGCAAAAACCTCTGCCTGCCAACCTCTTGTAGTATCCTCTGCTAGAAATTAATGTTTGGGGTATTTTTATAAGGGGTTCCTCAAAAGCATCCACTAGAGGGTCTTTTCCTTGTAGTGATATGAGGGATCCCAACCTCCTCCTCCCCTTCTAAAATACATCTCTCTCACATAGATGTTGCTAGTTGAACATTTTGTACAATAGATAAAACAGTCTAAATAAGCTAGTGTGAGATAGAGCAGAGAGAGACCCCTTGTCGAGAGAGAGTCTAGGTTGATTGCCTTGCCAAGTCCAATTCCCTGACGAATTCTTGAGATGTGTTGAACTAGACCCGCTGAAGGAGGCTAAGATGTCAAGGCTCATTTGGTTGTAATCTCTTTCTTTCTCTTAATTAATACATGAATGATGTTTTGGTTCTCGTCTTGTGTTTGATATGATTAAATATTATGCAACACGTTTAATTCTCTTTTACCAATTAGATAGTTATGAATGTAAATATTGTTTCATATGCTGCTATCGTCCTCTGATCCTTGTGAAGGCACCTGAGTACCATTGCTGAAGAACCGCAATGTGTTGGGACGAAGATCATGAGACTGCTGGCACAGCTACGAAAACTGCGTTCAAACAAAGGTAGGACATCTATCCCGAATCAGTTTCATTCATTAACTGGGAATCGATGCATTAGCATGTCCTCTTGCTGCTAGGCCCACCCTAGGGCTAGAGGGATCGCCTCTATCCATAGAGGGGATTTACCTTCACAACAAGTTGGTGACTCTGTTAGGGAAGTGGTTGGAAATGGAAACTTCGCTTCTATTTTTTAAAAAGCTTTCCAAAAACAACTTGGCGTGGGCAGTCCACTGAGACAGAGTGCCAATGAGCATAGGGCCCAATGCTAATTTATCTATGGGTGTGAGGCCATAACTGCCTGCTAGCGTCGATCCAAAATCATGTGTTTTTTATGGTATTTTCAAGGAATAGTCAACAAAGGAAATAACCTTGTCATGGAAAGGGATGCAATGACACTTTTTTCAAGGCATGAAACTATACAAAAATCACCAAAATGGTCCTCCAATGTGTGGGATAGGGTTTGCAGGGACAGTGACAAAATGTTGTGTAACACACTCTTACAATGGCAAAACACTTCGTAACGTATTTGGAGAAATTTTTATATGTCATATAGAGCAGCGTCCATTTTGGAGCAACATTCATTCAATATGGAGGAGCCCTAATAATCCATCTAGAGTGGCATTCATTCAAACATAGTGTCAACATTGTTTATGCAGAACAATACATTGCAGGTTATAGAGCACTAATGAAATGATGACAGCTACAGTAAGGACTCTTTTACAGGCTTCAAGACATTTGTAACCCCCTTGCCATTGATGTCAAAGACGGAGGTAATCAAAGGAAGGAATACACTACTTAGAATGAAAGGAGGTGGACAAGTGCATTGCCATCAATGCCAAAGAGGAATATTGATGGAAATATTGGCATCGATGGCAAAGATATGCAGGGGCAGCAATAGGTACGCAGGGGTAGCAAGGTATGCAAGAGTAGTAGCAAGCAGCAAAATAAGGAAAATGAGCTAGAAGCGGGAAAAGTGCAGCAAATGTAAAAGAGCAGAAAATGTAAAGGAGTAGCAAGAAAATGAGCAACAACGTAAGGCACGGAGCAACAAGCAAAAGAGAAACAAGAAAATAAGCATCAATCCAAGGAGAAACACGAGATCAGCAAGCAAAGTGGTAGCACAAGACCAATAAATGCATAGGAGAAGCACAAGACAAGCAACTTAGTAAGGCAAAGAGCAGCAACAAGGTATGAAGGAGCATTGAATATATGCAGTAGCAACAAATCCTAGCAGCAATAGGTGATCTGGCATGGTGATATATTGGCATGTTCATGGATTGATGCTTGTGTTGAGGGCTTTGATAAGTCATGATGATTAGACATAAGTAAAAGAATAGAGTTGTGATATGCTTGGATAATTTTGCAAAGATTGTTTAATGAAGAATTGTTGCAACACTAATTTGTTGTTGAGTTGAATTGTTGTGATGCAAAGGCAAGACTCCATGACAGCAAAGACAAGACTCTATGAAAGCAAATTCAAGACTCCAAGGAAAATTCAAATATGTTGCAAATATTGTTGTGATGCATTAATGATAAACATTTTTATTTGATGTTGGCATTTGGTTGATGCATTTAATCATTACTGTGGCTGAAATTAATATTGGATGGATTTTTATTTTTATTTTTGTTCTAATAGCCAAGATATGAATAGTTTGAAAATGAATGAGTGGAAGGAAAAGAGTCAAGCCTATTCACTTCATATTCCCATGTGGAATACAAACATCCATAAAATTATCTTTATAAAAGGTGTGATTTTGGAGGGCAAAAGAAGATTAGAGAGTGGGAGAATGTGGAAAAGCTTATTGGGGAGAATATTATCTTTATAAATATTTTCAATTTTTTTGAGAATATAATTTTAAAAACATTACAAAAAAACAATATCTATAGTTTATACTTTTATTTATTTATTAAAACTATTTATTAATATTTCTAACTTTTATAAATATTTTTATTAATATTTGTGAAATTTTTTTGAGAATATAGAATAAAAATGTTTAATTTTAAATTAAAAAAGACAAAACTATAATATTTGTTAAAATTAAATAAAAAATCTATAGTTGTATATAATTATTAGTTATAAATAATTATTATTATTATTTAAAGTACATTAATTTTTATTTATTTTTTTAATTTTATAAATATTGAAAAACAAAGAAAATTTTAAACAAGTCAATTTAATTTAAAAAGTATTATTTTAATTAGAAAAATACATATATTTTTTACAAACTACTAATGTTATAACCTTAATAGTTAAAATTAAAAAACATATAAATAATTCTCATATTTCATAAAAATATATTCATTTAAAAAAAAAAACATTTACTAAAATTATATATATATATATATATATATATATATATATATATATATATAAAAACTTATTCACTATATAATACTTTAATATTAAGATGGACACCATTTCTTTACGGCTAAAAAGACCATTTATATTATATTACAATCATGCATGCTTAGGTTTTAGTCTGTCTTGTTTTAAATTGTGAATTGAACACTTCAATTTTAACTTCGATTTCATTCCCCCAACTCAAATACATCAAAATTATGGCGTAGCCTCTCTACTACTCTTATTCAACCGCAATTTGGGACACCCCTTGACACTAAACCATGTTAATGATGTACAATATGAAACTCCTTCCAACTTGCCCAACTGAGGGCACCCATGAACCGTTAGCTGCTCAAGTTTTGTTAGCCACCGCAAATCTCGAATGCTCTTCAACTTCACACAATCAACCGCTCTTACCTGATGAACTATGGGACAAACAACCCTTACCTCATGAACCTGTAGGGGGTTTGGGGATTATCTCAGAGTTAGCCAAACCCCGGAAACCCATGTTAGGCCTCCGTAGCATGGAAAATTTTAGGGGCTAATATTCGCAGGTGGGCTAATTTTCCATGTTTTTTCCAAAAAAATTATTCGCCAATTTCAATTTTTTATAAAAATGATTTGCCCAAATTTTACAATATAAAGTTATTTTATGTTAAAATTCACAAACATTATATAGAGAGTATATCTAAAATCATTATAAATATGAATAATTTTATAAATACATCAATAAACATTTTATCGTTTACATATTAGGGACTACTGAGATTCGCCAAGTTTTTAAAATTCAAGATAATTTTCTATCCTTAAAAATTTCCCTGCTCCGTAGTTTGCAAGATTGGCAAATACAAACGCTGCAGAGCCTACATCAAAACCACCTTGGAATCTGAGGATCTAACCATCCTAGATTTAGAGAGGGATCTCTCTATACATGTGTTTTGAAGGATATGATGTTTAAGGCTTTTTAATATGATTTTAGGCTATTTATTAAGAACAAGGGTCTTGTTTGTTTTGGTTGGGATGAACCTCATCAAAATGAAGGAATTATTATGAGGGGTAAAGGTATAAGTAGGTTGAAAATTATTTAGCTGATAAGACAAGCAAGAGACAGCATCAATCCATTGGGCTATGGAGTCATAAGAGGGTTTAATTGAACAACAAGGTTCAAGAGTGGTCCATGGGGCAAGTCATCTATGTCAAAGGATCTCTTTAAGTTGATTTTATGGAATGAAATAGTAAGAAATGAAGTGAAGGAATTAAAACACATGAAGAAACAAAGAACAACCTAAGATTAGGTAAGTACTTTTAAACTAGCCTGCTTTTGACATGCACTTAAGGGAAAAACACAAAAGTAATCTAAGATCAGGTAAGTACTTTGAAACTAACCTGCTTTTTATGTTATTTCAAGAGAAAATATTTAAAAAACATAGAATAGCTTGAGATCAAGTAAAGAATTTTAACTTAGCCGACTTTCAGCATATTCTCAAAGGAAAACATTCATGATAAACATAAAAAGTAGTCTAAGATCAGGTAAGTACTTTTAAACTAGCCTGCTTTCAACATGCTCTTAAGGGAACTTTTCAAAGCAACTGTTGGAGGAGAAACTAGAGGAAAGGGCTAACCATAAACTTCTCTAACTCAACATTAATTAGCAGACTTCTAAGAACATTTTAAAGACAAAATCTCAAATTTTACTCGGGTAATATGGGCTTACCAACACTTCACTAGTTATACTCTATTGAATTACCTTCAAATTAACAATCAGCAGAAAACATAAAGGATAAAGATTTATCGATGAGATTTAGGGTACTTCAGAAGTAAATCCTAATCTATATTTGTTGTTCTTTATCAGAGAAAACTGGACAGAATGAAAACATAAATAAAATAACAATTACAGTGAGAAACACATCACCTTTGACACATACCAGGATCCCATAAATCAGCTTGTGTATTTGATGTTCAAACTAGTTACAATCTTCAATTCCAGTGGGTCTTTATAGCTTGAAACTTATCATCTCAGCCTATCTTTCTTCTATTACAATACAGAGCTTCAGCAGCATCAAAAGCTATTTACAGTTAAAGAGTATTCAAAGACCAACAACTATACTGTCTTCTACAGAAGTATTTATAGAAGAATGAGGAGGTGGAGTGTAAGAAGGGTTCATTTGTTCAATTAATACAGAGTAATGGTTTATTGACCTTTGGGAGGCCTAAGGGGAAGATTTTGAATGCTCATCTCTGTTTTAATCAATTTTATATTAAATTTCATCACCTTTAGTCACTTTTGTTGACTTTAAGGGTTTTTGGTAGGTTGGTAGTTAATTTTGAGCTATCTTTAAAAATATCCTTGACTATGTAATTAATATGCACTCTTTTGATGAAATAAGCTTGCAGGTGGTAGCTTAAGGAGTTATAGCCTCAATGATGTGGCTTTTGGAGGCTTCCTTTATTAATTTTCCTATCCTGGTGGCTTTAAACACTGCTTAAGCCCTGATTCTTGCTTTAGGGCCTTTAAAATCACTTCGGAGTCTTTAATCCTTATATGTTGACTGTGTTTACTATTTTGGACTTTTCCATTTGCCTTTTACCTTTTCTTGCCTCCCTTAACTGTAGGTTTAAACCCTTAATCCTCGAATTTTGGAATTTAATCCTTGATATTGTGTATAAACCCCCAAACTACATGATTAGACCTTTAATCCTTTAACTCTTCATCTAGGACACCAGAATTGCTTCAATATTTCATTATTTAACCTTTACCCTCTGTTCCTTTGGCTTTTAACCTTACGTCACTGATTCTTCTTTGTTTTGTTGTGTGCAGGGTTTCTTTTGGGTGCGTTGAGGGTTTGATAGTATAAACAGTGCTCATAAAGCACTGATTAACCATGAAACGAAGCCAGGCAACTCTTTTTCTTTGTGTTTTGGTCTTCAACAGGTGGTGATCTTTGACCCTGCCCCTTCATAGATAGTGGGAAGGGTTTTTACCTTTAAAACACCATCAAACTTGCATAAGACAAACAAAACGTTAATAAAACCCTGCTTGCATTGGCCAAGCGTCTTTACAAAGGTCGGGTGGAAGCGGAAAGAGCAGTGAGGAGAAAAAATGCAGGCGAAGGAGGCTCTGTGGAGAAAACACACAAAAACTTGGTTTAAAAATGACCTTGGTGTGAAATAGACAAAAGTGGTTTTCGAAATAGCATGGGTGGTTTTCGTGCGACCCTCTGGCGGTAAATGGCCTTTCCCAGAGGGAATGCGATCCAATTGTATCACGCCGCATGGCATTTTCAATACTGCCAGTATCACATGATTTTGGAGTGTTAAACTCCAGACAGCGAAATCGTGCGATATGCGATGACAACCATCGGATGAGGGGGAAGAGATCTAATGGTGCGAAGCGGGTGCGATAGGAAAGGTGCACGGGCGGGAGCTCTAGTGGGAGATAGGTGGCAACATGTGATTGGATGGGTGCTTTATGCAATGGATGGTAGGCCCTGACGGAGTTGGGTTGTCGGGTTTGATGAGAACCGTTGGATCTATAAGATCTACTGTGTGGATTTGATGCGAAGGATGGAGGAATAGGTAGGGGGCAGGCGATCAAAGGATGGCAGAAGAGGCATGATAGCCATTTATTTTTAAAGATCAATGGTTGGGATTACTTTGTAAAGTGACAAGGAAGGGATGAGGGAAAAGAGGAAAAGGGAGGAAGGGAAAGGTGGGGGCTTTAAGGGTTTAGGAAAAAGGCCCGGTTTTATGTGAGAACATAGAACTGGGGGCAGAGAAAAGAAGGGCTAGGGGGTTAAGGACTTAGCATTTGGCAATGGTCATGCGGAGGGGAAAGGTGACCAGGGACGGAGGAGGGGAGGGCTTATCGCATTGGTCGGGGAAGGCTTATAAAGAAAATGTGGGCTTTCAGTGGAAATGTTGATCTGATGAGAATGCCCGATGCAATGGGGCTAGCGCTTGGTCACGAGCGTAGGTTATATGGTGGAAGGGGCTGGGGCTCAAACCCAAAGGGGCTTAAGGCCTGTGTGTTTTAACAAAAAGCAAAATAAGTGGGTTTTTTGTGTTTTCCTTGGATTTTTTGGGGTTTTTCCAGTTCCAATAGGGTGAAAAAGGAAGGGTTTTAAACCATTAAAAGGATTTATAGGTTTAAAAAAAAAAGTATTTGAAGGTTTTTTGAGGAGAATGGAGGGTAAATGGAAAGGGGGGGAAAAGGGGTTTTTTAGAAAGAAATGAGGATAAGGTGAAAGGGAAAAATCAGTGATATGGGGGGTGAAATGATGTAAATGGGACCTTTAGGAAACAATATTTTCTTTGGGAATAGTAAAGTTTTTTGGTGGATTTGAAGTAAAGATATCAGGGAAAAGGACTCTTCGGACAAGGGGCATAAAGAGGCTGCAAGAAGTCACAAATTTTTGTAGGAAGTTTGTTTCTTGCAGACTACAGGACTTGTTTTAGCCATCATATGTTGAAACAAAATTTACTGATGGCTAACAACCCAAACATAGGAAAACTGATCATTGCAAGGCCCAATTGAAATCCAAATTAGACATTGCAGATGGTAAATAAAAATATTTAAAAGGGGCTCTTAGAGAAGCGCAGTCCTCAGCCTTTATTCCCCAATGATTATATTGTCCTTCAATTATTGTGGGTTTTCTAGTACCCATAAAAAATTGGCACTGAAGTCTCTGCTAAATATTTATAACCCTAACCTCATAATGCTCCAACAAACCATGGGGGTGGGTTCCTCTGTTTCCTATTCTCTGGGGAAACTTCTACCAGGTCAGTCTTTGGTAACTGTGGATGCCAAAGGCAGATCGGGTGGCCTCGATATTAGTATGTGTAATAGTAAGTTACAGATGAAGAATTCTTGGAGTTCGGAATCGGTTTAAGGGGTGGAGGTTTACTCTCTTGATCTTTGTATCGCCTTCACCCTGAGCAACATATATGGGTCGGTTTTGTATAGAGTGGTGTTTTGGAACAATTTATTTGTGAAATATTTCATACAGCTCCACCATCTGGTGGTAGGTGGGGACCTAAACTTTTCTCTTGGAATATCTAAAACCTAGGGACCTCAAGCTCAAGCTGACCCACTGGTTGATTACTTCATAAAAAAATCATAGAATGCAAGCTTATGGGCATAAATTTTATTAAGACCACTCCCACCTGGAGGAACATGTGAGTGGGGGAAGCTAGGGTGGCAAAAATATTGGACCGTTTTCTCATCAAGGATAGTTTCTTCATTGAAAATTTCAGTATCAGGAAATGGGTGGGATCAAGAGGGTATTTTGATCACTTCCCTATATTGTTGGAGCTATCTCCACCACATAAAAATCTGGGATCCCCGTTCAAGTTCAACTCTAGATGGTTTAAACATCCTAGTTATATAGCCCTTGTTAAGGACCCTTGGAGGTTGAGGGATGAGTACTCCAATCTCTCATGTGCGCATTCTTTCATGGCCAACCTCAAATATCTAAAATCCAAAATTATTCTCTAGGATGAAGAGAAAAAGTTGAAAGAGGAATAATAACTAAAGATTATTGAAGAGACTCTAGAATGGATGGAAATTTTAGAGAGTGATAGCTATGAAACTGAGGAGAAGAGGGAAAGGCTAAAAACATTAGAACTCAAGAAAAGGAATTGATTACATGACTGGGAAGAACTTTTGAGATTAAAAAGTCGAACGATATGGCTATCTGCACATGATGAAAACACAAAGTTCTTCTACAATTATGCAGAAGGAAGGATGAATCCAAACACTATATGGGAAATGAGGACTCCAGATGGCGACATGGAAAAATATTTCAGGGGTCTTGCTTTGATGGGAAGGGATTACATCAAAAATATTTTCAAGGTCCACGAAGTCTCAACTATTGTTGAAGTTATTTGGGTGGCCTAGATCTTTCCTCGCTTTGTAGAGGAGGAGGAAAACAAGATGCTAATGGCTCCAGTCACCAAAGTGGAGGTAGAACATGTTTTAAATATGATGCAAAAGGACAAGAGCCCTGGACCGGATGGTTGGTCAGTTGAGTTCTACCAATGTTTCTTTGACCTCGTTGGGGACGATCTTGTAGAGATGGTGGAGGAATCCAGAGCTAGGGGAGGCATCCATGAGCCTTTTAACTCAAACTTTATTGCCTTAATTCTTAAGCAAGATGCTCTGAGCTCTTTTTAAGGCTTCAAATCTATTTCTCTTTGTAAATATATTTACAAAATTATAGCCAAGATTATTTCTATTTGATTGAAACCAGTTGTATCCTCAACTATATCTAAAGAACAGTTTGGGTTTTTGGATGGAAGACAAATCCATGAAGCAATTGGGGTGGCCCAAGAATCAATGCACAACATCAAGAAATAAAAAAACAAAGGAATGATTGTTAATATTGAACTATCAAAATATTATGATAGTATCAGCTGGATTTATCTTCATTTACTCCTTACTCATCTAGGCTTTTTTAATGGCTTCACAAATTGGATAATGGGATGCATAACTAATGTGTCCTTTGTTGTTCTCATAAATTGGGTGGCCTCCCCTTTTTTCTCTAGTTAGAGAGGACTTAGACAAGGCTACCCTCTTTCTCCCCTCATTTCTTTACTTATGGCTGAAGGGCTCAACCATCTCCTTCTCTCTGTGAAAATGAATGGTGAACTAAAAGGTATTGAAGTGGCCACAAACTTGTTTATCTCTCATTTTCTCTTTGTTGATGATATTCTCCTTTTCAGCACCGGCTCCAAGGAGGAGGTGATTGTGTTGAAAAATCTTTTGGATCTTTTTCTCAAAGCCACCAAGATGGTTATTAATGATAAAAAGTCTTCTATAGCTTATGAGGGTCTCTTTTTGGGGTACCTTGCTACAATTGAGGTGGTGTTTCCCTACAAAGTGTCTCCGATGGGGGACAACTTAAAATATTTTGCTTTTACATTAACCGAACTCCTACAAAATGCGAGACTGGAATTGGCTATTGGTTAAAATTGAGAAGAGAATTAACCATTGGAGCTTCAAATGGCTATCAAGGGAAGGAATATTGGTCCTTACAAAATAAATTCTATTTGTTATTCCGGTTTACTGGATGGCCCTCACCGGGGTCCCCAAGGGGGTTCTATCAAAATTCAAGAAACTATGAAGTCACTTCCTTCGAGCTAGGAATGAAGAGGAGTAGGTACTCCCATGGGTTTCTTGGGACAAAATTGCTTGTCCAAAGGAGAGGGGGGGTGGGGGATAAAGGACCTCCAAAAATTTTCAAAACTTTTAGCTACAAAATCAAGTTGGAGGATCATCTTAGAAGACAATCTATGTACTGTTGTGGTTAGGTGAAAATACATTGACCCCGCTCCTCTGGAGGACTGGATTCGAAACCTAGTAAAGGAAATTGAAAATGTCTCATATATTTTTAAAGTGACTATACTCTCACTTAGTTTTGTGGAAGAGGGTTTGGTGTGGCATGTGGGTAATGGGGAGAGCCTTGCCCTTGGAAGTGACCCGTGGGTGGGTTGTAATGAATCTTATGCTCTCTCCCATAGGTTGATTTAGCCCCTGTTGAGCTAATTTATGTACCTAAACTAACACAATTATTTATTATCAATCCGGGTTGTTTATGCTTTGAGGCAAGATCACTATATGTGAAGATCAGATATAATCAACCTTGAAAGATATGTTGAAAGTAATACAGCCCCTTCACTCAAAAGTGCTTTATCATCTCTCATAGGTTTCAAAACCTAAGACTACATCTATTTGGGCTCAAGGGTGGAAATTGGGGGATGACCTTCAGTTGGAGCCGCACTGGGATAACGAATGGTCAAATTATATCCAACAACTAAGGCATTCAAATGTTAAAATCTCATACAGGCCTGACACTCTTCATTGGGTTTTCGCTCCAAACAGGTTCTATGCCCCAAAATTTGGCTATAAATATTTGATGGAGAATGGTGGTAAGGGATCCCTGGGTTGGTGGCACAAAAGCATGTGGAAGTTAAACAGTCCTTCCAAGTCTAGACTTTTTCTTTTTTTCTTTTTTTTCTGGTGTGCCCTAAAAAATAAAGTCCCAACTTGGGACAATTTACAAAAGTGGATGAAACAGGGTTTTGGCAAGTGTACCAATTGTAAATTAGCAGAGGATTCCACAATTCACATTTTTATGAACTGTTAATTTTCCATCAAAGTGTGGGACTCCTACCTTTCCCTTCTGAACATCAAATCAAAATAGCACGGTTTGTCAATGGAGGATGCCTGGAAAAACTGGGGAAATGAGGACTCAGATGCAAATTTTAAAAACATTCCATTGATTATTACCTGGGGTATTTGGCTGGCAAGGAACAAAGGAGTTTTCCAAAATACAATCTCCATCCCAAATTTGGTGGCGGCTGAATGTGCCGTGATCTATGAACTCATCCCAAAAACTAAAACCACATCGAATCCCAGAATCATCATCCTTGAACATATAAATCCGAAGATTCCATGGGTATATTTTGATGGGGCATATGATGCTCACAATCGTTGTGGTTTGGGTATGGTGATTCATCTATCTGAGAATAAAACTCTTAAGGCTTCTATGGATATTAGCCATGGGACAAACAATATGGCCGAGTTACTCTCCCTAAAATTGCTTCTTTGTTGGCTCATACATCTCAATATTGTCAAGGCTCAAATCTTTGGGGAATCCAAAAATGTAATTAATTGGTTCAACAAATCTCAGAGATGTGTAAACCATGTTTTAATTCCAATCATTGACGAAATTCTTCTTTTAAAGTCATCTTTTGATTTTATATCTCTGTTCCATATCTACAGGGAACATAACACTTTAGCAGACCTCATATCTAGGGAGGGTATTCAATAGGATTGGGACAACTGAAGCATAACGAAAACAGAGGGGGACAAAGTCCGTGTGTTGGACACCAAACCCTTCATCTTATAAACACATTTCCTCTGGTTTTTTGGCAGTGGTCTGTTATTACTTAGGGTTTTTTTTGGATCTTTTGTCATGGATAGTTTCCACTTCTGGAAAGACTATTTCTAGTTTTCCTGTATATGTTTTCATTTTCATGGAGCTACTCTATCACTGTTGCCTCTTCTGAGGCTGTTGATTACAAACTGTTGTACAACTTTTGTTTCAGTTTTTATTGGATAACCATTGCGTGTCTTTTTTGGGACATATTTATGTATTTACTAGGTTTTTTTCTCCTTTGGAGAGGTCTGTTTTACTCCATACTACTTTGTAATGTGTTTTTGGTCTCCTCATGGCCAATGGCTACCTGAATAGTGTTGTAAAACCTATGTGGGTTTCATACTAGTTGGGGAGTTACATAACACTCCTAAAATGTTCAAATGCATGTGCTCTGTAACTTTTTATTCACTTAATAAAGATTTCACTTTTTTCCTTGGAAAAAAAAAGAACTCTCACATAGCTCAGTTGGCCTTCCGTATTGTGTTAATGTAGTCTTTAATTGATATAATTAAGTAAATAAAATATCCAAACTCATAATAAAATTTTGTTACAATAACATATATGCTAATTAAAAAATATGTTTCATATATGTTCATGCCAATTAAAATATATGCTCATTTTTTATAAGACTTTTTCATAAATATTTGTAATTTTTTTGGAATATAATGTAAAAAACATATATATTGACTCTCCAGATACTTGGGCACCACCTTAATCACTCCAATTAAGGAGGATGTATTCTCTCTTGACGACATTGAGTTTGGTATTAATAATCTCACTAATGGGAAAGTTAAAGATATTAAAGGATACTAAGATGAGATTGTTAAAATGGGAAGATCTATCCTCATTCCTTATCTCCACATGTTTCTCAATTTCGCTGTAATGCTCCCTCAGCTTTGGATGCAAAGTCTTATTGTACCTATATTTAAAAATGGGGACAAGAGTGTTCCATCCAACTAAAGGACCATTATGGTTAGCCATATCCTAGCCAAGCTTTACGAGCTCATTTTGGAGAAGAAGCTTAGCATTTGGCTTGAAAGTCAGGGGAAAAGAGGTAAAGGACAAGCTAGTTTTAGGAGACATCACTCGACGATTGACCATCTGGTCACCCTTAGAATCATTGCAGAGGAATGTCACAATAGTAAAGAGGATCTCTTATTTTTCTTTGTGGACTTTAGAAATGCTTTTGACACTGTCCCTCGAGATAAACTGTGGGAGAGACTTAAAGAGATCATGTTCCCTCCAAAGCTGAGGATTTTTGTGATCTGTCTCTACAAGACCATCACTTCCAAGCTTAAGACCAATGAGGGGTGGTCTAAAGACAATTAATACAATATTGGAGTTAAGAAAGGGTGTCCCATATCCCATACCCTTTTTGGCATATACATCGATAAGCTAGAGGAGTGTCTATAATGTGCGGGGTGCAAGGGCACTGAGCTTGTTGGTGTTCTCATTACTCTTCTCCTCTATGTCGATGATATTGTTCTTCTTGCAAAAATCCATGATGACATTGACAAGAAGCTCTAGATTCATGTCTAATGCTCCAAGATGGGTATGACAGTTAATACCGACAAGAATAAAGTCATGATCATTAAATCCAAACAGATCACCTATGGTATTTTCGTGTATAATAACCTGTGCTTAGAGAAGGTTTCTTCTTATAAGTATTTGGGCATTGACTTCCCTCATCATCTCAACTGGAATTATAGCATCGAAAAAAGGATTATTAGGGGCTGGAAAGCTTATTATGAGTTTGAAAATAATTGTAAGTTGGTCGATCTTTACATTTGTAGTAAAACGAGGTTCTTATTTGAGACCTCTGTCACCCCTTTTGTCTTATACGAACGTGAATTGTGGGGTTGAAGTATGCTAGAGAGTCATGGAGGAAGATTAAGATGATTCAAAAGAAATTCATAACCTACAACCTTAAGATCAAGGGAAATACTCCCTATCTTATTGTCTTGATCGAATTTGGTTTGTCCCCCATTAAAAGTATGACTATGTTTATAAATTTGATGTATAAGCATAAACTTGACAACATGGAATAAAAAAGGCTCCCTAAAATTGCTTCTAACTGTAGTCAAAACCCTCACCTTCGCCTCAATCGTGGGTGTCATAAGGATTCCCAGTCCTGGCTCAACCATTGGGGAATTAAGGAGGAGCTCAGTATGGGAAGAAAATATAATATCAAAAATACTATTATCTCCAAGTTTAAGGACAAGTTGTGGGAGGATCAGGAGCTGGAGGGTAAAAGGAAGCTAAGATACTATAAGGAAGTGATCAACCCCACCCTTGATAATCATAATTATCTCTCTGTCTTGTCCAACAATAAGAAAAAAATGAGCATCGCTAAGATAATAACTAATTCCCATGAGCTTCGGAGTGAGACCGGGCGATGGTCTATTCCTAAGACCCCTTGGAACGATAGAATCTATCAGATTTGTGATTCTAAGCAGGTGGAAGATGAAAAGCACTTCTTTAAGACTACCCAACTCTTACTCACATTTTTCTCAATTCTCTACCATCTACCACACTTCCAATCTTCTTGACCTATTAATCCAACCCACCTATAGCGAGCTTGGAGCACTAATTTCCCTTCTCTTTGACCATAGAAACAAAATTTTGAAGAATCAAACTTAGATTATTTCTCCTCTCTTAAGGTATGATAGACCACATTGGTCTTAACGGATGGTATCCATCATCATCATCATCATTTATATTTATTTATTAAAAACTATTTATTAATTGATATAATTAAGTTCATAAATTATCCAAACTTATAATACATTTTTGTTTCCAACGATGAACGTATGTGTTCATATATGTTTGTGTTAATTAAAATATATGTTTAGTTTTTTGATATGCCTTCTTCATAAATATTTGTATTTTTTTAGAATATAATTAAAAAAAAATATTTATAGTTTATATTTCTATTTATTTATTAAAATCTATTTATTAATATGTGTTACTTTTTATAAATATTATTATTATTTATTATTTATTTTAGAATATAGAATGAAAAATGTTTAATTTCAAATTAAAAAGAAAAATTACAATATTTGTTAAAACTAACTAAATATTAGATCTAAGACTTTTGCGATCCATAATTTAGATAAATGTCTTTTTGATTAATCACATCATTAGGATTTGGTCAAACATTTTGAACCATCTAATGGGTTCATTCTCGAGACAAGTTGAAAAAGGAAAATCGATCTTAAAGAATAAAGGAAGATCGATCTTAAAGAATAAATAATGAGGTGCTCGGAAATAGCCGTTAAAAACTAGTTGTTGAAAACTAGTGTTAAAGGCTAACCTAAAATTAGAAAATTTGTTTAAAAACTTTAATTACAATTTATTATTTATAAAATATCAATATTATAATAGTTGAAATAAAAGAGGGTAATTAGCTTATTATGTAATTAATTTTATATTAATAAAATTTATTTTAAAACCTAAATCATAAATCAAAAAGTCATAACCAAATAAAAAGAAAAACCTAATTTAATAATAGATAAATAAAAAGAGGGTTATATAATATAATATATAAGTTATTATTATAATAGAGATTTAATTTAAAATTAATATTTATAAAAGATTATAACGAATTCTTATTTATGTATCGAGAATAAAAACCCAAATCTTAATAATGTGATTAATTGAAAGCCATTTATCTAAACTAACAAAATATTTATAATTATAGTTATATATAATTATTAGTTAGAAATATCTATTATTATTATTTAAATTATATTTATTTTTTTAATTTTATAAATATTGAAAAACATTTTTTCAAGTCTAAACAAATTAATTTAATTTAATAAAATATTATTTTAATTAATTTCATTAAATAAATTTTTAATGAAAAAAATACTTGTAATTTTACAATTTATTAATGTTATAACTTTAATATTTAAAGTTAAAAAACATATAAATAATTTGCAACTCTCTGAGCAACTCTATGAGCATTTCAAGACCACAAAGGCCTTCTATTCTCCACTTCAATTTCTTCGATTTCGGTTTGGGGGATCGAGGATGCAGGCGTTGAGTATGCCATTGGCAAGAGAAGGATAAATTGGGTGCTGTAAAGGGAAGAGATGAGTTTAGGAGGTTCAGAGGTGCGGAGATGTTGTAGCGGTAGTAAAGTGGGGAGTGCAGCGTTTACATAAAACCCTCCGTGGTTAATAAATTAAAGCAAGTTTTCTCTAAACTCCCGCCGCCCCTGCTTGCTCAGATGCATTTGGGCCTGCTACTCGATTTCCAACTACCCCCATATTTGCGTGTGGGGTCCACATTGTTAATGGTCTACAGGATCGAATATTGATGGGTTACGTGTGGGACCCACAATGTTCACGTTTCCATCTTCTACTCGGGGGGGCTCACCCGCACCTTCCACATGCGGTGAACAATGCGTGAGAGGGACGTGTACATCATCCGAGAAAGCACCATACGCGCAAAAAGCAGAACCCGACAAAATGGTGAACTCGAAAGCATGTTCTCCACTATGAATCATATGGACTACAGCTTGACACGCATTTATTCAAACCGACAACCCCTCACACAGTTCAATCAAAGTGAGACCATTACAAATTTTCCAATTAAAAAGTGTTGAGTTGGGAACAGGTTTGTCAGAAAAAATTAGTCGTAAATGCACACCTTTCACATTAAGGTAGGTCAACTTGGGAATCTCATCCATAACTCTATTTTGAATGAGAAGTTATAATTGAATAGTAATAATATTTGATGAATATTTAGAATAGGGATTTTGAACTTATTCTATTTTTAAAATTTAAAATTTTTTTATAAATATTTTATTATAATTGTTTTAAAGTTTTTATATTAGGGAATCGTAAATTTTGTTAATATTTTTAAAATTTTAAGATCTTTAAAATTAAAAATTTCACAAATAAATGCCTCTAAATAATTGGGACTATACCATCTCAAAATAACTCATGGAAAAACGTGTAACGATTTCTTACTTTACTTGAATTAATTGTACCAAAAGTCTAATTTGATATTTCAATGACCCAACTACCAACAATTGTGGGAAGGAATGGAAGTGTTAGTACCAAATTTGAACGACTCAACTACCAAATTTTCATGTTGAGAGTGTGTATGGGGGAGAGCGGGGTAGAGGATAGTGGCGAGTAGTGGTAGGGAAATGTGTGCGAGATAGCTCGAGATTGAGAAGTGTATGCCAGTGAACCACTGGAATTTTGCTAATAAAAACCATAAACACATGTGAGTTGAAAATGTGACTTTGCTTGGGGTTGACAAAGAATCATCTAAGTCACACAGACCTGTGTGGAATTATGGACTACCTGATTAGTGATGGAAGTTTGTGTTTCAGCCTAACCTAGAATTCCAAATGAAAATTCTAAGAAAGATTGTTGAATATATGCACAAAAACCTCTAAAAAAGTGCTCCCTTATGCTCTGCAGACCAATAGTGGTCACATGATGAGAGATAAAAGGGCCTCGCTATGTGGTTGAAAGATAACATATTGACTAGCTCGATGGTGGCAAGTGGTAAGAAATATGTGGTGTAGTTGTATGTACGGTTGTCTCGAGAGTGTCTCTAGCTTCTTTAGTTTCCAACAAGCTACTTATGTTCAAATAAGTTTATAAGCTTCTTTCTGTTAATGAAAGGATATTTTTATTTAGTGTTTTATAACTAGTGCTAGGTTGGAATTTGATCTTAGGTGTGAATAGCTTAATGTTAAAATTTGGAAGGAAACTAGATATAAATCTTTGAATGCAATTTTCTCTTTTAACATGAAAAATCCTAGAAATATTAATGTGTCATAATGAAGATTTGGTTGGAAAAGTCTTCATAGAACATCTCAATAACTAATTAAAGAAAGCATCAATGAACTCATGAAGCCCGTGAATATGTTATCAAATTAATGTATAGTAAGTAGTTGTTGGTACAACCATGACAAATAATACATGTTTAAGCTTGAAAGATTAAAGAGCTTTGAGTTTTCGCAAAGTGTAAGAGCCTTTTATTTTGGATTCTCATGAACCTAAAAATTATCATGTATGCAGGCATAAGATGTAATATGATTCTTAAATGTCTCTAGTCATTCTCTATTTCGCCTAGATAGAAGTGTTACATGAGTCTGGAGAATTCCATAATCAAAATGTAGTATTCTGCTATATCTTTGTTAATCACCGAATGTCACATTTATATAATCAAAATTGAAAGAGATAGTTATGTCCCCATAACTAAAATAATATTGGAAATTCCTAATCTATTTCCTAATCATAACTATATACAAGTCCCGAAGGATTATGGCATTTGCCCCCTTAATCTGAGGGGACATATGACATACCAAGTAAAGATCTAAACTTTTCAAACTTTCCATGCCCCAATGCTTTGGTAAAGATATCTGCAATTTGTTATGAAGTTGGACAATGTGTCAGATGAATTTTTTTGGCCTCTACATGATGGTGAATCAAATGATACTTAGTATTGATATGTTTGGTTCGATCATGAAACTTTGGATTCTTGGCCAATTGAATCGCAGAAGAGTTGTCAACAAATAGAGGAGTTGAAGCCTTTTGGTTCTCCTACAAATCTTCAAGTATTCTCCAAATCTAAATGATCTCCTTCGTGGCTTGAGTTGTTGCAACATATTCAGCTTCGGCTGTAGAATCAACAACAACATATTTCTTGTGTGATCTCTGACTGATGGTTGTTGATCCAAGGTTCATCAAATAACCAGAAGTTGAAACTCCATTCTCCTTATCTCCATCAAAATCAGAATCTAAATAAACAACAAGATGAAAGTCTAAAGCTTTGGAATGTTTTATGTCATAAGTTTGGGTTCCTTTTAAATAAGTTTGAACTATTTTTGCTGCTACCAAATGCCCCTCATAAGGATCATGCATAAATATGGACAGTATTCCAACAACAAAGGTTATATCAGGATGAGTAATAGATAAATAAATCAAACTTCCAACAAGGTGCTTGTAAATGAGTAATAATCTGTTGGATCTTCAAATGGTTTTCCTTCTTCTGAAGTGAGCTTCAAATTATGCTCCATTGGTGTTGTAATAGGATTACAATTCATCATACTATATTTGTTCAATAACTTTCCAACATATTTCTTTTGAGAGATAAAAATATGTTGTGGTTTTTTATCAACTTCAATTCCAAGATAATAATGAAGTAAACCTAAATCTGTCATATCAAAAACATTTTTTAATTCCTTCTTAATAGATGATATATATTCATCATTGCTCCTTTTTTTCATCAAATCATCAACATATACAACTGATCTTCCAAATTTCTTAACGAAGAGAGTTGCATCATCTATGGAAAAATTCTTATAATTTAACTTAAGAAGATGTTCAGTTAGTTTCTCATACCATGCACATGCCACTTGTTTCAAGCCATACAAAGACTTCATTAATTTGCATACCTTTTGTTCTTTACCTTTACAGAAAAACCTTCTGATTGAAACATGTAAACATCTTCTTTCAAATCTCCATTTAAAAAGGCAGTTTTAACATCCATATGATGAATTTTCCATTCTTTCTGGGATACAATAGCAAACAAAGATCTAATAGTGCCCCATTTATTTGTAGGAGAAAATGTCTCTGTATAATCAACACCCTCTTTTTGTGCATATCCCTTTTCTACAAGTCTTTCCTTGTGCTTATCAAGTGAATCATAAGCTTTATACTTAGTTTTATGGACCCATTCGCAACCAATAGGATTGATGCCAACATGAGGATCCACCAGCCTCCATGTTTCATTTTTTAAGAGAGCATCGTATTCCTTTTTCATTGCATATTTCTACTAATTATAACTAGCAACTTCTTCAAAACAAGTAGTTTCACAATCAACAGAAAAAATAAATTCACAATAAGAATAGTGACCTGAAGAATTTCATGTTTCGAACCCATCATATCTCTTTGGAAATGTTCTAATACGAGTTGATCTTCGTAGAGGTTGTGAAGGAAGTTGCTCATCTTGTGAAACAAGCTCTTCATTATTCTTTGTCTCAGTTCTTGTTGTCTTTGTCCCTGTCATCTATGTAGAAACACTTGCATCAATCAAGTTCTCTTCAACAACATAATTATCATCATTGAGAGAAGAAAAATCCACAGACTGATCTAATCTGATTAAGTTTCCTATCAACAATGAGTGTATCTTTATCAAATTCAAGAAAAACTACATCTCTTGACAAAATAAAATTATTTTTCTCTTCATCATGCAATTTATATGCCTTATAAGTCATATAATACCCCATAAATATATATTTTCTACTTCTTTGACTCAACTTATTTCTTTTTTGTTTAGGAATCAAAGCATAACATTGAGAACCAAAAATTCTGAAATGCTAAAAAGCAGGAAGTCTATTATACCACATTTCATATGGATTTTTGTTATTGATAACAGTGGAAGTGCACTGATTTCTAATATAGGTTGCACAAAGCAATACTTCTCCCCAAAACATCAATTTTACATTCTTAAAAACATTATCTCACCATATTAAACAGTGTTTTGTTCATTCGTTATGCAACATTGTTTTGTTGTGGATTATATGGTCATTGTGGTTTGGTGTTTGATGCCATTCTCTTGAAAATATTTTTCAAAAACACGTGAAGTATATTATTCCCCATTATCGGTTCTTATAGTACCAATATTAAGTTCAACTTCATTTGTAATCAAGAGATGAAATTTTTTAAACACATCAGAAACTTGTGACTTTCTTTAAGCAGATAAATAGAACGTATCCTCGAATAATCATCAATAAAAGTCAGTATGTATTGATATCCATTAGCAGTTGGTACAGACATAGGTCCACACAAATATGAGTGTATGAGACTTAATTTCTTGGTAGCTCTAGAAGTAGAATTATAAAAATACTACTTGCGATGCTTTCCCAATATACAAGCATTACATGGAGTCAATTTTCTTGGAACTGTTGGAAGTCATTTAATCCCCTTTTGTCTAATAATTCTAATATTTTCATAATTAATATAACCGAAGTGTGCATGCCATAATAAAGATGCTGATAGAGTATCATTTCATTGGACCAAATGATTAGAATGTAATGCAACAAATGACATAGAATTCAACTTCAACAAATTGTCTTGTTCTATACCAATCATTACAGTTTTATTTCCTGCTTCTCTTGTAACTTCCACTTTACCATCAAATATATGCATGGAATGTTCATGTTGTCTTATTTGAACAAGAGATAACACATTCCATTGGAACTGACATATGTAAAGAACATCATGTGATGTATAATATGCAAATCTAGGATTTTTTAATTGAATAATTTTTAACTCAATTGAACAAATCCCTGATGGTTTTATTTGGGACTTATCAGCAAAATACACTACTCCATCAATATTAGCACTGAAATTTTCAAACAAATCTCTTCTAAATGTCATATGGCAATTGGTATTTGTGTCTAAAATCCAACTATCATGCCATGAAGAAAAAGAGGTACTAAATATATCTTCCATATTAAAATTACAATGAGAAACAACATAATGTGCATTCTCAGAAGACTATCCTTTTTCTGGAATTATTTGTTCTTTTTTTTCAAGCATTTGTTCTCTTCTTTCATTTAATTTTCTCCCAGGTAATTCTACAATTTGCAACTATATGTCCAATTTTACCACATCTAAAGTATTTTACAGTTGTTTTATCAGAAAAAAATTCTTTTTTTATCATTTTGCTTTTTATCTCCCTTAATATTTATGCCCCATTCCTCTATACTTTTTCCTACCTCATCCTCTATTACCCTTAGTATTTTTGATGAATTCTTCCTTATGTTTTTGGTATTTTTGAGCAAGACATAAGGTTTCAGTATTAGAATTATGTAATGTTTATTTCTTTCCAAAAGGCTTTTCTCTTTCTACAATTTTCCCTAATAATTTGTCAAAATCTAAATCTTTCAATTTCCCACTAGCTTGGAGAGATTCCAAGTAGTGTGAATAACCAGGGTAAATGGATTTTATAAAGGAAGTAAGTTGCAAATCAACTTTAACTCAATGGTTAAAACAACGCATTCAATGGCACAATTTAATGGTGAAAAACAGGCATTCAATTTATATCTAACGACACTACATCCAATTGGAAAAACTAATACATTCAATGGATCAACGAACATTCAACGTATTCAACAGAATCCGACATCCAGAATAGAAATCATCATCCAACGTTCACAACTGACGACATTCAATAGTGGTCACAACCATCAACAGTCAACAACAATGGAAGACAATTATCGCACCATGAGTTCAACAATCTAATGGTCGGATAACAAAGACTATCTGTCGTGCAAGTCCTTTGATCCAATGCTCCACAAAGGCATTTCACCTGCTGGGATTTATCGCGGGAAGTGGTCCCAAATAGTGTATTTTGAAAAACCGTTGGCACAAAACTTTGTAGCTTACGGGGGCATAAGCGTGGGTTTCAAAACACACCAATAATGGTGTCGCGGTGGTTTCAAAAACTACTGACTCTAACCAATGCTACTCCATGAAAATGTTCAAACACCACCGTGCTGCACCACCACCAACCAACATGTCATATTTAATTATGCCTCTCGGTCATGTACTCTGCAAGATCATCTACTTCGAGCCAGGTCAGCGAGCACATATTCTTCGCTGGTTTGCAACAATAGAGGATCCAGACTCTCTAGGTCAATGGAGTTTGATCCAGGCTCTGATACCACTATTGCACGAGTCTAGAGAATTCCATAATCAAAATGCAGTATTATGCTATATCTTTGTTAATCATCAAAGTTCACATTTATACAATCAAAATTGAAAGAGACGGTTATGTCTCCATAAGTAAAATAATACTGGAAATACCTAATATATCTCCTAATCATAACTATATACAAATCAAAAGTAAATTTTATTAGACAAATATAAGGTGAATAGTAAATTATTAGGCTTAATTTCACATCAATTATCTAATTGGAAGAGTTGATCAAATCTTATGTATTTAGCATAGAAATATTTTAATAGGTATTTGTTGAGACATTCTCCCTCATTTGGTGGAAATCTTATTCTTTCTCCTATATTTTTGGTGGGAAAAATTTATCCACTGTGTGAAAGAAGGCATTATGTTTAGATATAAATTTATTTTTTTTACTAGGTAAGAGTTTGTGTGAAATTTATGCATATGAGATAAGCTCTTATTTTATCCTTTCATGGCAATAAGAATTACATACTTCATTGACATACATATGTTCATATTATTGTTTTAACATTATGATAAGTCTATTAGGTCCCTATAATACTAGTGTATCCCCTTGTTTTTGTCAGCGTAGCCTCCTTATTGTTATTGTTGTACCCCTGTAACCCCCATATTGTTATTATTGTGCCCTTACATCATTATTGTTAGGTCGACTAGGATTATATTGTGACCCTATGGATCCTATATATAGAAAGGAGGTTTTTTCATTTGTATCATCCAAGAATTGTACATTTATGTAATGCTAAGGAGATTTCCCCCTCGAAGTGGCTGAATTCTAAGGCATTGATCTCTCTTTTCTTCTATTTTTGGAGCTGGTTTCATAACATTTGGTATCAGAGCTTTGGATTCTATGGTTTCGCTGCTCCAAAAAGGTCATCATGGAATTATCACTATACCTTTTTTTCTACGAAGGTTTAGAAGCTGAATTTTTTACCACAGGAATCCAAAATACCGAGGAACGTCGTGTAATAGTTTCATATCTTTGTTCGCAATATTTTTGGAGATATGATCTGTGGAAGTTAGGGTTGTTTCAGGCTCCCGAATTTCATACCAAAGAGGTGACCATGGGAAAATCTTCATAACTCTCTCTCTGAGCATCAGATTAGAATTCTGTAAAAAGTGGTTGAAATTACATGGACTGTAATTTCCTTTGTATCAATTTCAGAGCTGAAGGAGGACACAGTGACACATGTCACACTATACAAGTTCGCTCTACTGAACTAGTCCATAATTAGGTCATTGTGGGAGATTGAGCATAACTTTGTCTTGAAGAATCCAAATCATGTCAGACCTATGGCATTGGAAAGAATATTCAGAGTGCTACTACAGGACCAAATTTAAGATATTGAAGATCTTAAATTATAGAGATATGTTAGTTTCAATATAGAGCTTCTCAAAAGAAATAAAAAGGTGTGTATTTGTTTTTTTTTTTTTATTGCATAACGTTTGTTTGAAAAAATAGTTTGAAGTGATTCGAAGGGAATATTGAAGAATTTTTATGAGTATTGGGTTCTATATTACCTCCCATAAATAATTCCACACCCATTAAGCCCTCAGAAAGCTCTACTTTGACACATTAAGAGGAAGAATTGCAGTATGAAATATCAAAATTATGGTATCAAGTGCAAAAAATTTTGATGCTACAAAGAGCAATCAAAGATGACATAGATGGTTTAAAAGAAAAATTGGAGGCTAATTTGGATGGTTTTAAGGATCAAATGAAAGCTAATATGGATGATAAAGTAGTGGAAGATCATATCGAGCATCAACAACAAGTTCTCCAACTTTCAAAGAATAACATAACTTTGGTGCAGAATCGAATGAAACAATAGGAAGATCAACATCACAGCGAAAGAAGTTTTGAAGCAGTCACAAAAACAAGAACTCGACAACTACCAAATCGATCAATTTCAGAGTATCTTAGTAAGTTAAAGAACTTACCCGCTGAAGATTCTAGATGGGAGGATGAAAATTTTATACAGAAGCATCTAGAAATAATCAAGCATTGAGGGAAACACTTGTTTGGAGGAGAGGGGCATGTTAGGTCCCTATAATACTAGTGTGTCCCCTTATTTTTGTTAGCGTAGCCCCCTTATTGTTATTTTTGTACCCCTATAACCCCCATATTGTTATTATTGTGCCCTTACATTATTATTGTTAGGTAGGCTAGGGTTATATTGTGAACCTATGGACTCCCATATATATAAAGGAGGTTTTTTCATTTGTATCATCCAAGAATTTTTCATTTATGCAACGTAAAGGAGTTTTCCCCCTCAAACTAGCTGAATTTTAAGGCGTTGATCTCTCTTTTCTTCTATTTTTGGAGCTAGTTTCATAACATTCTCCACCTTGGAAATTATACTAATTATGCATTTGTATAATTATCCATGCAGAAGTAAGTCTTTGTAGGATATCCATGTGGGAGTAAGTCTTTTTGGAAGAGTTATTCAAAACCTACACCCTCAACTTGCATAGTCAGAAAATAGACTATGTCTAGATTATGCAATTTTGGACAATGCAAAAACGCTGGTGCAAATTGGTTATCACTAGAAAATTGTCTAAGTAATGGTGGTGAAAAGTGTTGTGAAAAATATCTTTGCATGAGCATAAGGTGGATGTTAAAATATTATATAGTTTAGAAGTGGGGATGAAAGAAATATTAAAATAATATTTGTTTTCGAAAGGTGGTCCAAATACATTGTTTTGGACATAAATAGTAAATAATAAGGCATTGTCTAACTATAATACTATTGAAAAATAAACAAAAAATGTGGGTCTAATTTAGTTTTCCCTTAATTAAATTGGACAATAAATTGTAATATTATCTCATAATCATTTGTAATAGTTAAATAAGTGTGATAAACTCAGTTAGCTCATGGAATTCGAGTTGAGGGTGGTTGGTGAGGCATGCAGAGTGATTCTATTTGTTTTTGAGTCCAAGTTGCAGTTAGTGCATTAGTTTAATGCATGAGAAATCAGTTAACTCAATTAATTGAGTTAAAATCATTTTAACTAGTTCTAATTGATTGTTGCACTAGTGAGAGGTTAAGTGAATTAAATCAGATTTAATTCACATGCAGTGATCTGTCAAGTAACTGATGATTTACTATTAATAGTTTCATGCATGTCAGTTCTGATGAAGACCTAGTTGAGACAAAGATTAAAGGGATGTTAACTATTAGTTGTATTATTAGAAAACTTCCCGCATGTAGTAATACACCCATAGGATTGCCCATGAGCATTGCGCAGTTTTGGAAGGCTGAAAATTCTAAATAATAGGGATTTCATTCCACATGAATTGTGCAAGAAAGGCAGGCTGAGAAGAGGCAGGAAATTAGCTAAGTGTTGGTCATTTTTTTCCGGATTAGTGTGAGACAATTAGCAGAGTTCGTCAGACTCTTGTGAGAAGAGTGCATTGTAATTGTTTCATGATTCCTTGGTTGAATATACAATAGAAGATAGAGGGGTTTTGAGCAGCAATCTTTCCCTAGGAAAAATATCTGTGTTGTGGATTGATTTGCTTCTTTCTTTACTTGGTGTGATTGTGTGATCGTGTTTATTTTCCACAATTAATTTGTAGAAGGATTCAGTATCTTGCTTTAGCATATTGAATGATCGGATTGAATCCATTGGTATACATTTTTTTTGTATAATTTCTACATGGTATCAGAGCACATGAAATCACTATAGTGGAGAAGAAATTGAGTTTGTGTTGAAAAAAAATCGAATTTTCAAAAATATTCTTTGGTGTGACATGCAGATCAAGATGGATTTCAATGGCTTAATATTGGATTATGCACTCTAGGGAATTTTTAATTGTATTCCATAGAAAGACATAATGGAGGTAGTTTTGGAGGACAAGGGGTTGAAATAATTCATTGATAATGCTACTCCCAAGCCCGCAGCAACAGATCTCACTCTTCTTGATGCTTGGAAAAATAAGGTTGCAAAGGCGAGGATGATCTTATTAGAGGGAGTTCGAGACCACATTGTATTGAGTCTCCATGGAAAAGCGACTCCATATGAAATGTGGAAGATTTGAAAAATCTGTTTCAAAGTAGTAGCGACCACAAAAAATTGGCACTAAAGTACAAGCTTAGGAAAATCAAAATGGAGAAAGGCGACACTGTTCCAAAATATTTGACCAAGTTCGCCCAATGTCGAGATGAGTTGGGGAGTGTCGAGATTACTGTAGCGGATGATGACTTGGTGAGCCTAGCTCTTCCAGGCCTTCCCAAGAGTTGGCATAGTTATCAGGACTTTGTCAATGGGAGGGAGAAGCTACTATATTGGGAGCGAATTTGGTCATATTTGGTATAAGAAGAATTCAGGTGGAATACCAGGTATGGATCCTCATCCAAGGCAGATGATGAGGAAAATTGTGCCTTGACTAGTAAGGCAAAGAAGGGGAAGGAAAATAAATCCTATTCCAATCTAAGGCTGGCAAAGAAGGCAAGAAGCGTGACATGTCTAGAGTGAAATGTTTTCACTGTCACGAAAATGGACATTATGACACTAATTGTCCACAGAAGAAGAACAACAACAAGAAGGCTTTAGGATCTGTAGTAGGTGAAGCTTTGGCTTTGAAATTTGAGTTGTACTTCTCACTCATCGCATGCATGGTGTATAGTGCGATGGGATTAGTGTGGTACTTGGATAGTGGTGCATCTTTCCACATGACGAGAGACAAAGAACTTTTTAGTAGCTTGGAGGAGAAGGATATTGAGATGCATATCGAAATGGGTGATGACGGGAGGTATAACGCTACTGGTATTGGTACAATTACTTTCTAGATACAGTCAGGTAAACCCTTCTTATTAAAAGATGTCATGCATGTACCATCCTTGAAAAAGAATTTAGTTTCAGTTGTAATGTTAGAGGATAGAAGATATGATGTGGTTTTCAGTGAAGGGAAAGCATTCCTTCGTCACAAAGCCACAGGAAAAGTTAAGCAGATTAGGATTCATGTGAAGAATCTCTACAAACTTGATGTACATGGCTGCAAACAATTGATGAGTAAAGCAGAAAGAGTGGTGAGCCGAGATGAGGGTGAGTTATGGCACAGGATATTGGGCCATCTACACCATGGTGCTTTGAAGACCATGTAGAAGATTTCTACGGGGCTTCCAAAGGGTACTCTTGAGCATATAAACACATGCAAGGGATGTACCATGGGGAAGTATGCAAAGGCCAATTTTCATGAGAAGGAGAACCGAATAGCAGAAATCCTTGAGAGAGTTCAATCATCTCTACAACTTCAACAAAAAAACACAGGTATTATATGATTTTTGTTGATGATTTTTCTAGAAAGTGTTGGATCTACTTCATGCAAAGGAAAGATCAGAATTTCTTAAAATTTTGTGAGTTCAAAGCACTAGTTGAGAAAGATACATGGATGCATGTGAAGGCTCTAAGGAGTGACAATGGTGGTGAGTACATCTCCAAATAATTCAAGAACTTCTGTAGCAAAGAAGGAACCCGGAGAGATTTGATTTCACCTCATAACCCACAATAGAATGGGGTTGTAGAAAGAAAGAATAGAAAAATTGTGGCTGTGCCACGAGTGATGTTACACGATCAAGGGCTATCGTTGCATCTGTGGGCAGAGGCATGAAACACAATGAAATTTGTTCAAAACCATAGTCCTCATCAGATACATGGCATGAGTACACTAGAGGAGGATTTTTATGGTAAGAAAATTGATGTTTCATATGTTAAAATTTTTGGCTCATCTGTATATTGTCATGTGACCAAATATTCCAGAAAGAAGCTAGAACCAATAGCTGAGATTGGGATATTTGTGGGGTACACTAATACTCCCCACAACTATCAGGTGTATTTTTCTAACAACAGGATGACTGTTGTAAGATGGGATGTAAAATTTGATGAGGAGAAAGCCATGCGATTGTCCCTTGAGAGCGAGCTTGATTTGCATGTAGATGAGGAACTCTTGGTTCCAAAGGATGAACCTCAAGATGTGGAGCAGCCACATGTGGAGGATCATAGAGTGAAAGAAACCACTCATGTAGAGCCATCCACTAGACATGGTAGGAGGCACACTATAGAAGCTGATAGATTGAGACTTGATGCGGAAGAACATGTGGAGCACCTACATCACTGCGCAGATAGAGACAGTCTCCATACATGTTTACTGGATACATGACTCTTATGAGCAAGTGTATTGTGACAGAACCATCCTCCTTTTGAGGAAGTAGTGCAGCAACCAACTTGGTTGATGCCATGGTTGAGGAGTATGACTCCATCGCCAGGAACAGTGCATGGGAGGTTGTCCCAAGACCAGCTGGAAAATCAGTGGTTGGATCTAGATGGATCTATAAGGTGAAGCAGTTAGTAGATGGGAGTGTGGAGAAGTACAAGTCTAGATTTGTAGCCCATTAGGGTAATTTTGAGGTCTAAAATGGGTCTCCTCGGGAAATTATAAAATAATAGTGGAAATAATAAAATAATATTATATTACATCATCAAATTTTAGAGGGAAAAAAGAAAAACTATTTTTTCAACTCATATTTTCAACTTATCTCCCTATGTGTTTACTCAAATTTCAAATGGGAACACTCATTGGATGCATAATTTGATTCCTCATCCAAGAAGTACCCATGGTGCATACTTTCAATGGACCCTTCTACAAGAAAAATGAGAAATACATGAAAAATGTGATTACAATCACATTTTTTCATGTATTTCTCATTTTTTATGTAGCAGGGTCCATCAAAAGTATGCAAAATAGGTACTCCTTGGATGAGTAATTAAATTTTGCATCCAATGAGTACTTTCGCTCAAAATTTTAGTAAAACCTTGGAGAGATAAGTTGAAAAATTAGTTTTATTATTTTATTAATTTTTAATCATTTTACCTTTTTACCCCAAAAATGGTGAATCCTCCCCCATGGTTGACATCATCATCTTCAATCCTTTTGGTTCCAATAAATTTTATTTTGGTTGTACATTTTTCTAGGGAGGCCCATTTTACACCTCAAAAGTTCTCTAATGCTGGGGATTTTCACAAGTTGAGGGATTGACTATGAGGAGACCTTTGCACCAATTGTACGGTACTCATCGATTAGATCTATCCTTCCACTCTCAATGCAAATGGGGTGGAAGATACTTCAGATGGATGTGAAGACTTCATTTCCCAATGGAGTTATTGAGGAAGAAGTGTACATTGAGCAGCTAAAAGGTTTTGATACCTTTGACAATGATTCGCATGTGTGTAGACTCAAGAGAGCGTTGTATGGGCTAATGCAAGCACCTCATGCTTGGTACACCATGATTGATAGATATTTCACCAGGTTGGGCTTCACAAAGAGTGAAGTGGATGCGAACTTGAATCAGATTGTTGTTGATGTTAAGCTCTTGATTATCGTACTTTATATTGATGATCTTATTTTGACAGGTGATGAGTAGCTCATAACTTCTTGAAAACAAGATCTTGCAAGAGAGTTTGAGATGAAGGACATGAGACTCCTTAACTATTTCCTTGGTTTGGAGATATGGAAGCGAGATGGGGAGCTATTTGTTTCTCAAGGCAAGTATGCCAAAGAGATTCGGAATAAGTTCCACATAGACAGCTGTAAACCCATGGAGACTCCTCTTGCAGGAAACTGGAGGAAGGAGGATGCTACTTCAGGTAAGGTAGTGGACGTTATTGTTTGCATGCAGCTTGTGGGTTTACTCATGTACTTGGTGAACACACAACCATACATATGCCATGCAGTTAACAAGCTTATTCAAGCTATGTTTAAGCCGACCAAGCTCTTTTGGAATGTGGGGAAGCATGTCTTGAGCTATTTCAGGGGCACTACAGAGTATGGATTTTGGTACAGATGGACAGAGAGAGTGAATCTTCAAGGCGTCACCGATGCAGATTGGGGAGATAGTCCATCAGATAGAAAGAGCACATCAAGAGGGATTTTTAGCATAGGATCAACAACAATCTCTTGGTATAGCAGAAATTAGAGATCAATTTCACTCAGTTCAACTGAGGTAGAGTACATGGCAACTAGTCAGGCTACATGCGAGGCCATCTCGATGAGGAAGATACTTGTTGGTTTGTTTGGTCGTCATATGGATCCGACGGTGATACATTGTGATAACCAGAGTTGCATAAAACTCTCAATTAATACGGTATTCCATGATAAGTCCAAGCATATGGACATCTGGTACCACCATCTCAAAGATTTTGTTTAGAGACACATTATGTTACTTCAGTACATTCCCACAGAGGATCAGGATGCAGATATTCTAACGAAGGCGCTCTCCAAGATAAAATTCGAATTCCATAGAGGTAGGATCAGGGTAGCTGATAATCCCTTTCTTGTTGAGAGGGAGTGTTGAAAAGTCAACAAGAAATGTGTGTCTAATTTAATTCCCCTTAATTAAATTGGACAATAAATTGTAATATTATCTCATAATCACTTGTAATAGTTAACTGAGTGTGATATCAGTGTGAGACAGTTAGCAGAATGCATCAAACTCTTGTGAGAAGAGTGCATTGTAATTGTTTCATGATTCCTTGGTTGAATATACAATAGAAGATAGAGGGGTTTTCAGCAATAAGCTTTCCCCAGGAAAAATATGTGTTGTGAATTGATTTGCTTCTTTCTTTACTTGGTGTGATTGTGCGATCATGTTTATTATCTGCAATTAATTTGTAGAAGGATCTAACATCTTGCTTTAGGATATCGCAGGATCGGATTGAATCCATTGGTATACATTTTGTTTGTATAATTTCTACGTATACTTTTTGGAGTTTTTGGATGGAATCTTGCAAAAATGTTTTTGATTAAATTATGATCTTTTGTTGTTTAAGATGATTTTTTGACTACATATATGGATTCAACATCTTGAGAAACCCTTGGAGCACTCATATTATGGAGAGTTCACAACTCAAACTTGTGACTCCAAATAATCCCTGTAGGATTCTAAGCAAATTCGACCATATGCCCTAGAAAACCCCAAAACATATAATAGGTAGACTACGACAAATATAAAGTTCAAAATCAAGAAAGCTAAGAAGATGATACAAAATTATTATTTATCTTACTTTGGCATTTAGGTTGATTATCTCGATTGGACATGAAGTAATAAAATAATAATGTTGAGGAAGAAAGCTAAAAGTGCCTAAATAAATAAAAAGAAAGTAATTTATGAAGAAGGTAAGGAATTACATGGTGCAATGACCCTAGTCCTATCAAGGCACACCCTTGAGGTGACATGTGGCACTGGTTTCCATGTCCTTTTCCATGTGTCATATATGTTACCGCTCTGCCAGATTCCCAAGGCTGAGGAAGGAATCCCAATAGAGGTAACCACAAACCAAGCTTTTGACTTGATAGCTAGCCCTATCAAGTCAGAGAGGGCTCTCTTCAAAAGGGTCACAACTAGGAGGGTTGGAGAAATTAGGGTTTTTAGGATATATATAGAGTGTAGGGGGTTGTTTTGAATTGTTTTGGTTGGGGAAATCACTGGATGAAGAAATTAGGTCAATGGAAGCTAGGTTAGAGTTGTAGGGATCAATTGGGCAAGGTAAGTATAATGCTTATCACTTGAAGGAAATTGTTATGGAATGGTGTTGAAGCTGTAAGAAGGCTAATAAAAGCATAAGAGATGTATTTTTCTTAAACAGAAGAAGATGGACAAAATATGACCAGTTACCCAAAAGAGCATGTGCGAGCATGTATTCTGAATTTCAAACTTTTAAAAGATCATAACATAGACATGAAAGTGACATTAACAATACATTCAAGCATATGTTACTGAATAAGAAACAATGGTAGACATTCAATACCACAAGTATCCCATAAATGTAGCTGCAACTCCTCTTGTATTAATGGCTAGACTAAGTACAAAGCTTCCTTGATCAACTATCCAAACATCAAACTAATTCCAACCTTTGAAAATGAGTCAAAAAGTACAAGATATAGGCCTCAAACAACCTCTTCCAACCTCATGGGTCGAATCCATGAGAGGAGGAGCTGATCCACCAAAGTCTGCACTGAAACCTAAAGTGTAGGGTGGTCAAAGTGACTCAACCCTAAATTTTTTCAAACTAATTCATTACACCTCATTTTCTTGATTTACCTAATGTATTTACCCTAGTAAATAGTAAAAACATGATAAATAAATTTAGTTTCATCATTTACATGGGTAAAATCAACATTTCCCAAGATAAAAATCCAAACTGGAGTGAAACTCAAAAAAATTTCAAAACATTGCCAAACACGCCCTTTCTCTTCAAGGCTGAATTTGGGTGCCTTCCCGGTGTGAAAATTTGCTCCAAGATGGCTTGTTGGAAAGCTCTTCAAGTATAATATCCAGAAATACCTTCATTTTGAAAAATTAAGCCCATTCTCCCTATCAAAAGTCACTTCTCCCAAGATTGGTAAATGCGCAGTGACTAGGCCAAAAATGAGGTAGAAACATGGTTTTTTAACGGTTTTTTTTCCTTTTTCACTGACCAGTTTGCCTCGAAATGCTTAGAAAATGCATAGGGTTTATGTACTCATCATTCTGAATCTACTAGTGGTGGCCATTTTCTCATTAGATGCCCCAAAAAATAGCGTAACGTCCTAGGTGTTGCGTGTTTGACACTTCTGCTGTGCTTTAGGCAAACGTGCAGCGCCAGTGCAACACCTTTTTGAAGACCACAATTGGAGGCCTTCATAGTGTCCAAATTGGGACCAGGATAGCTCGTTGGAAAGATTATTCAGTCTACTTTCCAAATATACATTTTTTTTCTAATGGGAGTTGATTTTTCTTTTCAAAAAAGCATTCTCCCAAGACTGGTAAAAAATTGATGAATGAGGGTGCAGAAATGCAGAGTGATGTTGCAGGAAACTTTTGGAGGCCTTCCTCAACTCCAAATTGAGCGCATGATAGCTCATTGGAAATCTCTTCGAGTCTAGTTTCCATTTGAATTATCATGAAAGTCATTTGGACACTCCAGCTAGGAGAAAACGTGATTTTTCCATGGTCACTATAGAAGTGAAATAACTCTCCTGTGGCACATGTATTTTTGACATTTATCCAAAACCATGACAACTGTGTTAAAATTGAAGGAATTTTTTCTTCCTTGAATTGTGATGGAGAAAAATCTCTCTCAAGTTTTCTAAATTCATCTATGTTTGGTTATAAACATAGTTTTGAAGTAAAATTGGCCCTATGAGCGGCAAATGACTTGACCCTTAGAATGATTTCTTAAAAAATGATGGAGACATGATATTATGAGTTGGAATGGAATCATACTTACTGATATGACCTACATTATGCCTCCTCTCCTCAAATGTATCTTTTTCCATAGGAAACCCTAGCTCAGTGGGAGAGGAAATTAGGGTTTAGTGATTGTGAACAATGATGACTTGGGCACCCTTGGGAAAAATGGTTAAAAAACGAAGCTAGGTCAATGATAATGAAGAATATGAGGTGAAAGCAGATTAAAATAAGGTGAGATTAGTGGGATGTAAATACCAGTGCTAACATCGGCTCCAGCTAGGGATGGTAGCTCCTTGGAGGTGCCAAGAACTACAAATCTCTGAATTTGTAGATCAATGTCTTATCCATTGGGCAATGCAGTCCAATCTATAAACTAAAACTAAAACTGAAACTAAAAACACACTGCAAACTTCAACCCACACTAACTGTTTGGTCAATTTAGTGTGTCCTAAATTTCTACATTAATTTGTCAATCCGGGATTCGTAAGCTGACGAAGTGTGGCGCACTATATGTGCAAGATAACCTATCTCTTACTTTTTTTCGTTTTTGGTTTTTTTTTCCTTTTTATCTTGGTTGGCTTCCTAATGTGAGATGGAAATTCTAAAAGACAAGTATGGTTATGATTGTTCAAGGCAATGATGTCCTTTATAATGATTTACCAAACTTCAAACTTCAAAATGATTTTGAAACATACAATGAGAAAATAATTCAAAAGGAAAATGAAAATAAAGCATTATTCTAGTTAACAAATAGGGTAACACATCATGAAACTATTATCTATACAATGCCTAAACACAAAAGAAACTGGTACTAAAGAAATATCGGCAAAGTAAAACTAAAATCAAATTACATCAACTCATATTCCACTCCCTCACCATTGTCTCACATGGCTTTCTGGAGGTAATCATAAACAACTTGAGCAATCTGATATCTAATTTGCGTAAAAATAAACTAATATCAAATTACACACTCATACTTCAATCCTCATTGGGTCTCGCTATGGTTTCTCTTGGGGAGGCAACCTGAGCAATGACATGAGCAATTTAATATCTATCTTGGTGAAAAGCAACTAATATCAAATTACGCACTCATACTTCAATCCCTCACCATTAGTCTCGCTATGGCTTTCGGAGGTAACTGATAATGACATGAGCAATTTAATATCTATCTTGCAGAAAAGTAAACTAATATCAAACTATACATTCATACTTCAATCCCTCACCATTAGTCTCGCTATGGCTTTCGGAGGTAACTGAAAATGACATGAACAGTTTAATATCTAACTTGCAGAAAAGTAAACTAATATCAACCTACACACTCATACTTCAATCCCTCACCATTAGTCTCGCTATGGCTTTCAAAGAGGTGTCCTAAAATGACATGAGCAATTTAATATCTAATCTAACCATCGAAGCAAATCAAAGACCTAAATAAAACAAAACAGTTATTGGAACAAAACCAGCACAGAACTAGGCGAGAATATTGATTCCATGTCATTAGCCATAAAAAGATGTGCAAATGCCCGGGCTGCCTACTGTAATCTAAAAGCTAAAAATTATGTTAAAAGCTATGATTTCAGAAAGCAATCTAAGTAAGGAAATATGACAAAACAGAATTGAAAGCAACTTATCTAGAAAACATGTAAAAGCCTCCTTGGATAGCAGGGGCCCTCTGCTACCAATTTGGTGAAGTCCTTCAGCTCCTTAAAGTTGTAATCAAAACAGCATCAAAGAACTGAATTTCTCTATTAAAAAGAACTCACAAATCTACATTCCATTCCATCTTGAACTTTGTTACAAAAGACTTCTCTACTACTTTTTCATTACTTCCTCATTACCTATGATAGGAGAAAGCTTCTCCTATTTATACAAAATATGAGGAGTCATCTCATTAATCGGAGTCCATGAATCTCTCCCTCCATCTCTAGAGTTACAATCAAAATAGAAAATGATAAGACACATGTCTTTCTAGAGTTTCAACACAACTTGAGGAATGAGACACATATCCTCTTAGAGTTTCAATACAACAAGGAAGTGAGACACATATCTTCTTGATCCCATAATCTTCTCCAACCAAATTCGAATTTGGCTTTAGAGTGCCACATAAGGGTCTTCTAGAAGTCTCCTTTTGATCTACACATGTCACAAAACTCATAACACATATATAGATATATGAAACTATGTTAATTTTCTAGTTTCTAATCATAAATTCACTTAAAATATATAAAATAAATAACTTTGAAAAACAAGGATCCTAACCCATATATTTATGAAAATGGTTACTTGATGTAGGGTTTTAGGTCAAATGGCTATGAAATAAGAGCTAAATGGTTATGACATAATGGAAATATGTATGAATATGGAAAACATTTTTGAGACTCAACATACCCCCCAATTGAAGTTGTTGCATGTCCTCATGCAACCATTGCAATGATTCATTTGTCCATGAGTTGATCTTTTATGAGTTTTGACTCATATAGATTCATTCCAAACTTTGCTTCTTGATTTTTTCCTTTTTCGCAAAGTATAATACATTTGATTGCAACATTTTTTTTTTTTTCAATGGTTGGTTCTTGGGTGACAACTTTTTTTTTTTTTTCTATAATAGTTCCCAAGAATGCTTTATTTTCTTTGTTGCATCAAAGTTCATGAAAACATTTAGAATCAATGCTTCATCAATGAATTGATCATTTGCAAGGCATATAATCTTTTGGATCATGTTGCAACAATAGTTGGTTGGGAAGTATATGTGGGTGGAAATGAAATGAAAATGTGTGATAGTGTATGACATGTGGATATGAAATGATGTCCCTTCCCCCCCCAACTAAAGATATAACAATGTGAAAAAGGGAGTGAGAAATTTTTCCAAAGTTACAATTTTAGCATTCTAATGAATTACATGAATAAAAATTAGAAAACAACATTCATTCACTTACCTTAAATGTGGATGAGTTGTGTATGTGTGGTGGCTGCAAAATTCTGATCATATTCTTCTTCAAGTGGCTGAACAAGAGGAGTCATGGATAAAAATATAAGATGACTTTTTATTGCTCCTACTAAAACTTGCTGAATCTGCTCCAAAATGCTGAAAATAATAGTCTTCATGTCTTCAAAACTCATTGGCACAATTCCTACTATGTGAAAAGATGTTCTAATGTCGAACATAGTAGGAAATTGTTGACTTAGTGGCCATTAATGGATGCCACTAGTCAACACGAGAACTCTCACCATTGATGACAATGAGAGTCAAGATGCCCAAACACATCTTGCTAGGTACGAATGATTTTTCTGATGTCGAGTCACCTAGAAGATCTGACGAACAAGGGAAATTAATGTATTCCCATTGTTTGTCAGCATGAGAACATGCCATTAAGACATGCAAGCCTCAAGGTATTTTTACAAAGAACTTAGACTCAAAGGACTATGGACTCAATAATTTGCATTGAAGCAGGGCTTATTTGCAGAATGAAAATGACAAGAAATGGAAAATGAAAATGGAAGATGGCAATGGAGAGTAGAAATGGCAATGGGCAATAAGCATGTGAATGAGCCTCTTGCTTTTATTTGTGGTTATGAATGGACAAAAAGAAATGGAAAGTGGATGTGAATGTAAATGGAAAATATGAAGTAAAATGAGGTGAATGGTTTATTATGAGGTATGGATGTGATGGAGACAATAGTATCTGAAAGTTTTTCAAGTGTTTGGATCTGATTTTACATCAGCATATTTCCTCTTTGTTGTTGATCATCCTCTTATGAAACAAATTGGTCTCTTAGAGAGACACCATTCTCTTGTAGTCATTTGTTCTTCCTCCTGGAACCTGCAAAAAAAACTAATACTTCTTCTACAATGGAATGTAAGATTATCAAAGGAGAGAGGTGATCAATCTCTCTATTTATGATATTTACACACAAAAATAAGAATTTGTATTAATGAAACAAGTTCTCAAAGGAAAAATCAAAAGAATTTATACATGTTTTGGAATTAGTGCCTCAAGTTGAATGTTGCTTCTTTTCAGCATTTTATTTCATTATTTACCATTTCAAACTCTAATGATGGATTTCTCATTGTGTAGATCTTGTTGAGACCTTTCCAACGATACTTGAATCATCGAAATCTGATTTTATATGAGAAAGTTAGGCTGATTTGAACAATGAGGTTTTTCAACAAGTAGCACTGGAGAACAACATGGACTGGACTTTGAATGTAAACTGAGAACAACAGGATCTGACTTTAGTCAGACTGTCACTGCTTTCCAGAATTAAAAAAGAATATTAAAAACAAAAAGTTAGCCATTCATCTTTCATCATCAGTTCAAAATTAATCAATACCTTCAGAAAAATGAGCAAATAACTTATTCATTTCATTGATTCAAAATTATTGTTTTTTATTTTTATTTTTTTTATAACAAAATTGAAAAAGAGAAATGCAATTTTTTTTTTTTTTTTTTAAATAACAAAATTGAAACATACAATTTTTTTTTTTTTTTTTATAAATATTATATATGTTATATTTAAAATATATATATATATATATATATATATATATATATATATATATTAAAAAAACAATTTATTAAATAAGAAAATTAAAACTAAAAACTAAAAACATGAATGCCATTATTAAAAGAACATAACACTTCTGTAAATGCCATCTCCATAATGTCTCCAAGTTTTTTCTACAAATGAGCACAATAACCAAACAATAAACATAGGCCATGTCCACAATCACCAAACATAACAGCAAACAAAAACGAAGGGTGCCAGCATCAACAATTTCTTGGAAAGCGCCAGTTGGAAAATTTTAGTGGAGGTTTGTTGTTGATTGACTTCAATAGAATTTGTGTTCAACTAAGAGTCTTCTTCCTGGAGATCAGGAAACCGAATTATGGTTGAAATCAATGCAGAGTGCAGTTCAAACTCTCCACTGTGCAAACAGAAAACCGTTTTTCCTCACGCGGTAGGCAAAAATGGGCTTCAAAGAACCAAGAAATTCTCCTAGACCGCCACGAATTTCGTAAAACGATTTCTGGGTTATCTAATTGACCACGTTGGAAAAAACACCCATGTCTCGGTTTTTCAAAATTCATCCTCAATCGATCAGAAAATTCATTTCAAATTGACGTGTCAAATAAAATTGCGTTTCTGGAGATGCTCTGGAAAAATCGTTTTCTGGTTAGTTCCGTAAGATTTTTGAGAATTTGACAGGGAGTTTTACATCAACAAGAAGCCCATCATCCTTGGTTTGTTCAGTCTTTTTGTTCTCTAAGGAAACTCCAAGTGCTTCAGGAGTACGATTTTCTGGTATAGCTGCTGAACTCCTTCAATAGCTAGCCAATGAGCGACAACTGCAGTGTCCAAAGGAGCTCTTGGTAATGGTGTTTCAGTTATATCTTTGAATTCCAAATCCTTATCTTCGATGTAGAACAAATCTGTATGCCTCACTGCTCTCTTAAATCTCAATGGATCTCCTGAAGCAAAGCCATAAACAGGGTCCACATTTCGAAGTCTAAGTGCACTATTCACATCTTTAGTAGTCAATGTAGTTCGTTTTGAGTGTCGCATGCATTTGATTGCCTCCTGCATGATTTAACGCAATCTATATTCAACATTTGGAGCAAGAGCCTGGGCAATATCTATACAAATAACATTTGAAATGCATGGCTTGAAGAATTGCGTCGCTGGTCATGGCTTAATGAATTGTTGCTTTAATGTCGTGTTTGCTGCATTTGCTATGACTCACTTACTAATTCAACTGCTGTGGTTTAAGTTTTGATTGCGGGTTTGTAGACAGGCTTATGGCTTGGAGGTCTTACTATAGTTCAAAGTTTTTCAAAGGCCATGGCCATTGCGTTGTTTTTTTTTTTTTTTTTAAATTTGTTTTGTTAATAAAATTGCATATGTTATATATATTTTTTAAAATAATAATAATAAAAAAAAATATACATACATATTTTATTAAACAAAATAAATTATTGAATATTTGTTTTTGTTAATAAAATGACATATGTTGTATTTTGAAGAATTAAAAATATACATATGTATTTTACTAAACAAAACAATTAAATTTTTTTTTTTTTATATTTTTTTTTATTCATTTTTTTTTATTAATGATTTGTTTAATAAAATTATGTATGTTATATTTTCAAAAATTTAAAAATACACATATATATTCATTAAACAAAACAATTTATTGAAATCAAAGTTTTTCATGAGAAATTTTTATTTTTTTTTATTGAATCAATTGAAATGATGAAGTTTATTTTGTCTCCTCTTTTTTTTTTTTTTTAAACATAACAATTCTTTTTCTGATCCTCGAGATCACACAAAGTGCAGGAGGAGAGCATACTCAAGAATTATTAAATTTTTTTTTTACATAACAATATTTTTTCTGATCCTCCAAATCACACAAAGTGCAGGAGGAGAGCATACTCAAGAATTATTAATTTTTTTTTAGATGTAAGAAATAAGGCTACCTAGTTACACTTCACCGGCAATGGCGCCAAAATGTTTGGTCAATTTAGTGTGTCCTAAATTGCTACATTAATTTGTCAATCCGGGATTCGTACGCTGACGAAGTGTGGCGCACTATATGTGCAAGATAACCTATTTCTTACTTTTTGTCGTTTTTGGTTTTTTTTCTTTTTCTTTTTATCTTGGTTGGTTTCCTAATGTGAGATGGAAATTCTAAAAGACAAGTATGGTTATGATTGTTCAAGGAAATGATGTCCTTTATAATGATTTACCAAACTTCAAACTTCAAAAGGATTTTGAAACATACAATGAGAAAATTAGTTCCTAAAAGGAAATGAAAATGTGCTACTATTCTAGTTAAACAAACAATGAACTATTGATCATGAAAACCATTACCCTTGCTGCTGTCTAAACACAAAAGAAACTGTTACTCAAAGAAAATATTGCAAGTAAAGTAAAACTAAAATCAAATTACATCAACTCATATTCTGACCCCTCACCATTAGTCTCGCTATGGCTTTCAGAGGTAATCATAAACAACTTGAGCAATCTAATATCTAATTTGCAGAAAAATAAACTAATATCAAATTATACACTCATACTTCAATCCCTCACCATTAGTCTCGCTATGGCTTTCGGAGGTAACTGAAAATGACATGAACAATTTAATATCTAACTTGCAGAAAAGTAAACTAATATCAAACTACACACTCATACTTCAATTCCTCACCATTAGTCTCGCTATGGCTTTCGGAGGTAACTGAAAATGACATGAACAGTTTAATATCTAACTTGCAGAAAAGTAAACTAATATCAAACTACACACTCATACTTCAATCCCTCACCATTAGTCTCTCTATGGCTTTCGGAGGTAACTGAAAATGACATGAACAGTTTAATATCTAATTTGCAGAAAAGTAAACTAATATCAAACTACACACTCATACTTCAATCCCTCACCATTAGTCTCGCTATGGCTTTCGGAGGTAAATGAAAATGACATGAGCAATTTAATATCTAATCTAACTACTGAAGCAAATGTGCAAGGCTGAAATAAACAAAACAGTGCTGGAATGAAAAACTAAGAAAAAGAAATTAGCAGAAGGACAATATTGATTCCATGTTATTAGTCATTGTAAAACTATGTGCAAATGCCTGGGCTGCCTACTGTAATCTAAAAGCTAAAAATTATGCTAAAAGTTATGATTTCAGAAAGCAATCTAAGTAAGGAAATATGACAAAACAGAATTGAAAACAACTTATCTAGAAAACATATAAAAGCCTCATTGGATAGCAGGGGCCCTCTGCTACCAATTTGGTGAAATCCTTCAGCTCCTTAAAGTTGTAAAAAAAAACAGCATCAAAGAACTGAATTTCTCTATTAAAAAGAACTCACAAATCTACATCCCATTCCATCTTGAACTTTGTTACAAAATACTTCTCTACTATTTTTTCATTACTTCCTCATTACCTATGATAGGAGAAAGCTTCTCCTATTTATACAAAATATGAGGAGTCATCTCATTAATGGGAGTCCATGAATCTCTCCCTCCATCTCTAGAGTTAAAATCAAAATAGGAAACGATAAGACACATGTCTTTCTAGAGTTTCAACACAACTAAGAGATGAGACACATATCCTCTTAGAGTTTCAATACAACAAGGAAGTGAGACACATATCCTCTTGATCCCATAATCTTCTCCAACCAAATTCGAATTTGGCCTTAGAGTGCCACATGAGGGTCTTCTAGAAGTCTCCTTTTGACCTACACATGTCACAAAACTCATAACACATATATAGATATATGAAACTATGTTAATTTTCTAGTTTCTAATCATAAATTCATTTAAAATACATAAAATAAATAACTTTGGAAAACAAGGATCCTAACCCATATATTTATGAAAATGGTTACTTGATGTAGGGTTTTAGGTCAAATGGCTATGAAATAAGAGCTAAATGGTTATGACATAATGGAAATATGTATGAATATGGAAAACACTTTTGAGACTCAACACTAACAGATCATGAAAGCCTTAGGGCCTTCACCTCGGGCTTCAAACCTTGATGAATTTTGTCAAAACTTGCTGAAAATAAAATAAAATCAAACTGAAATGATACCAACATACTCTAATTTGCTGCACAATTGCTAATTAGGTGAAATGATCCTTCCAGTGTAACCAAGCCAGGAGATGGCTACTTACTGAAGTTCTTCTCTCACTTTACTCGAGCAGGTAGAATGATGTACATGTAGGCAACTCACAATAAAAACTGAACCAAGGCTTATGCTGACAAACAAACCAGAATTCATCTTCTCCAATGCTTGCAAAAGACTGTTGAAGGGATCTTGTAAATCCTGATCCATTACCTTGTATTGAGATCCAACATAAAAAATACAAGTACTTCCTTCATTCTAATTTGAAAGGACACTTGTTTGTTGATCGATAGAAAGGCATAGGGAAGTATAACCTTATGCTATCTGAGTGTTTGTTGAAAATTCCTTAAGCATGAAAAATTATGACTCAATCTCTAGCATTTTGTCTCTCTCTAGTTCATACTCCTCAAATTCATAGTCTAAGTCATCCTTAAATAAGAAACATTCTTCAAGATAATCAAACATGACAACCTTATCATCTTCATGAAAAACAACAGTATCTGCTAACTGATCTCCTTGCAGGGAATCATCATCATAAATTGGTTTACTCACAACAATTTCTTGTATAGTTTCATCAAGCTCCTCATCGAAATTATCTTCAGATTTATCGTACTTAGGCAAATCAGGTTCAGGAGAAACTTTATCAAATATAAACATTGGAAAATGAGATTTTCTTTCTTCATGATGATCTATAAATCTAGTTTCAGGATTGTCCTCATTTAAACTTAGATTTTCATTTTAAAAAATGGAATAAGTTTTACCAACACTTTCTTGACTATGTAAACACTGCAAACCTACTTTAGCTTGGATTGTAATATGAATTTTTAGGAGTTTATCTATCTCATCTTCAGATAGCGGAGAAAGTACTTTTTGTTTTCTTTTGATAACACAATAATTGCCTTCTTTCTCTCCTAAATATTCATAAGGATGCTGAATATCTTCTTTAACCTTTGGCCGATCAACTTGTTGTACTGCTGCAAGAATTGTCTCATGTGGGAAGTATTTATGAACATCAAGACAATATACATCATATTTTTCTTCCATGAGAGAAAACACTTGCTCTTTTTGGTAATGAAAAGGATTGTCATGCAAAGCCTCAAAGATCTCTTCATCCGTGAACTCATTATCATCATAAGAATCCTCTAGGTTTTGAATGAAAACCTCAAATTGATCACAATAATTATTAAACAAAGACAAAGAAGGGTATGACTCCTTGTATTCTTCATAAAATATTGAATGGAAAACTTTTAAGAGAAAAAATACTTGCAGGTGGAAAACCTTCATACCAATATCACCTGTTTCCTTCAAGAGAAGCCATGAACATCTTTAAAAGACAATCTTCAAGAAATTCAACCTTCAACTTGTGTGTATAAATGTGAAATTTAACCAGATGTAAAGCAACATCATTCCTATCATCATCTTTAAACATAGGCAAATTCCTTTGCCAATATACTTTAGGCATTTTATTTTGGAAACCTAGAATGTGATCCCTAGTCATGGGAGCATACCTTCTTGCAACAGTTTCCATATTGAAAATTCTTGAAGCTACTGATCTTCATGCAATGGATTCACCATGAAGTGTTGATTTTCTGGATCTTTCAGTCAATGGAGTCGCTAGGTGAAAGGTTTAACCTTCATATGTGTCCAAATGTTGTTCATTATCAAAAATTAGATATAAATCTTTGTCATTCTTTCACAGGGAGGATTTGTCTTTTCGCCTCCTCGGAAACAACGCCAAGATGTTATCACTCCGCTAGATTCCCAAGGCTGAGGAAGGAATCCCAACAGAGGTAACAACAAACCAAGCTTTTGACTTGATAGCTAATCCTATCAAGCTAGAGAGGGCTCTGTCCAAAAGGGTCATAGCTAGAAGGGCTGGAGAAATTAGGGTTTTTAGGCTAGATATAGAGTGCAAGGGGTTGTTTTGAATTGTTTTGGTTGGGGAAATCAGTGGATGAAAAAATTAGGTCAAGGAAAGCTAGGTGAGGGCAAATGAGTTAGGGTTGCAGGGATCAATGGGGAAAGGTAGGTATAATCCTTATCACTTGAAGGAAATTGTTATGGAATGGTGTTGAAGTTGTAAGAAGGCTAAGAAAATCATAATAGATGTATTTTTCTTAGACCCAAGAAGATGGATAAAATATGACCAGTTACCCAAAACAGAGCATGTGCAAGCATGAATTATGAATTTCAAACTTGTAAAAGATCATAACATAGAAATGAAAGTGACATGAAAAATATATTCAAACATATGTTACTGAATAATAAACAATGGTATACATTCAATACGACAAGTATCCCATAAATGTAGCCACAACTTCTCTTGTATTAATGGCCAGACTGAGTACCAAGCTTCCTTGATCAACTATCAAAACATGAAACTGATTCCAGCCTCTAAAAATGAGTCAAAAAGTACAAGATATAGGCCTCAAAAAACCTCTACCAACCTCAGGGGTCGAATCCATGAGAGGAGGAGCTGATCCACAAAATATTGAACTGAAACCTAGAGTGTAGGGTGGTCAAAGTGACTCAACCCTAACTTTTTGCACACTGATTCATTACACCTCATTTTCTTGATTTACCTAATGTATTTACTCTAGTAAATAGTAAAAACATGATAATTACATTTAGTTTCATCATTTACATAGGTAAAATCAAAATTTCCCAAGATAAAAATCAAAACTGGAGTGAAACTCAGAAAATTTCAGAAGACTGCCAAACGTGCCCTTTCCTGGTCAAATGTGCCCTTTCTTTTCAAGGCTGAATTTATGTGCCTTATCGGTGTGAAAATTTGCTCCAAGATGGCTTGTTGGAAAGACTTTTAAGTATAATTTCCAGAAATACATTTAGTTTTAAAAATGAAGCCCATTTTCCCTGTCAAAAATCACTTCTCCCAAAACTGGTAAACGCGCAATGACTAGGCCAAAAATGAGGCAGAGACATGGTTTTTTGACAGTAATTTGCCTTTTTCACTGACTAGTTTGCCTCCAAATGCTTAGAAAATGCATAGGGTTTATGTCCTTATCATTCTGAATCAACTAGTGGTGGCCATTTTCTCATTATATTCCCCAAAAAAGAGTGGAATGTCCTAGGTGTTGTGCATTTGACACTTCTGCTATGCTTCAGGCAAATACGTAGTGCCAATGAAACACCTTTTTGATGACCACATTTGGAGGCCTTCCCGGTGTCGAAATTGGGACCAGGATAGCTCGTTGGAAATATTATTCTGTCTAATTTCCAAATATACCTTTGGTTTGTTGATTGGAGTTTATTTGCCTTGTCAAAAACGGATTCTCCCAAGACTGGTAAAAAAGTGCTGAATGAGGGTGTAGAAATGCAGAGTGATGTTGCAGGGAAATTTTGGAGGCCTTCCTCAACTCCAAATTGAGCTCATGATATCTCATTGGGAAGATAGTCTAGTATAGTTGTCATTTGACTTATCAAGAAACTCATTTTGATAATAAAACTAGGAGAAATAGTGATTTTTCCAAGGTCACTCCAGAAGTGTAGGAACTCTCCTGTGGCACATGTATTTTTGAAAATTTTCCAAAACCATGACACCTGTGTAAAACCTGAAGGAGGTTTTCCTTCCTTGACCTATGATGGACAAAAAACCCTCTCACTTTTTCTAAATTCATCTATGTTTGGTTAGAAACATAGTTTTGAAGTAAAACTAGCCCTATGAGTGGAAAATGACTTGACCCTTGGAATGATTTCTTAAAAAATGACGGAGACATGATCTTATGAGTTGGAATGACGTCATACTTACTAATATGACCTACCTTATGCCTCCTCTTCTCAAATGTCTCTGTTTGCAAACCCTAGCTCAGTGGGAGATGAAATTAAGGTTTAGTGCTTGTGAACAATGATGACTTGTGCACCCATGGGAAAAATGGTTAAAAATGAAGTGAGTTCAATGATAATGACAAAGATGAGATGAAAGCAGAGTAAAATAAGGTGAGATGGGTGGGATGTAAATACCAGTGCTAACAATATATACAAACACGTTCATGTGGCGCTAGTGTGAAAAGCTTCTAAGGGATATATCTTAGTGGTCCATACTCAAAATGGGACAAAATGTATATCATCAAGAAGCCCGAAGCCCCTCACAAGCACAAAATGATAGAGACCTAAGAAATGAGGTTTGAAGTGATTAAAAGAAATACAAAATTTTAACCTCCACTTCCTTAAGGTGACTAAGGGGGTTGGGTGTGTTACAAATTCCATCCACTACACCCTTAGCAAGATACAAAACAATAGGAGAATATTTGAGCATCCTAGCAGCAAAGTTGGGAGTACCCCTCTATTTGTCCTCACTAAGAAGGAATAGAAAGTGATAAAACAATAGTTTTTATTCTCCATTGTCTTCAACCTCTACATGAATTATACCCAAATCCTTAGCAAGAAAAGCATGAGCTAAAAAGGTTTTCATGCATTGGTAGAGCTCAACGAGTTAGTATAATTTGGTATCCTGTGTATAATTGTTTTCCAAACCAAGGACGAAATCCATTTTTAGTTGATCAACATCCTTATCCTCTATATAGGCCCTTTCAACCTTCACATCTTCTTCCATGTTGTTAATCACATTCTAAATGGTTAATGGAGTAGACTATTAAAAAGCAGTATCAATAACAATGACAACTCTATCTACTTTGCTCCTTTGAACATGAGATTTTCCCTAATGTGAGGAGTGAGTGGCCATAATAAAAAGCAAACAACAACTTGGATTTCCTAGAAAGAGCTTGAAAGCAAACACAAAATTATTGGCACTGAGCACGCTTGCTAATGGAGGGGTTGAGTTTATTTCCAACTTTTAATGAAAGAGCTAAATCCACATGATGAGACCCGTGCTTTTTGTGCTCATTCCACCAAACTTCAATTAAATTTACGCTAGAACCAACCTAATTATGCAAGCAACTCTTTGTAAAAAATCCCTATCTCTAAAAATCTCTTTCTCTAACTCGAGCATGTACAAACCATTAACACATCCCACTTGGTTTTTACTTGTGGAACCATCTGTCCAACATGCGGTAGGTAGCATGATGAGCGGTAAGTAGCATGATGGTGTTATTACTCTCACACGCAACTTGTCTCTAACAACCAAAATTTTGATATAGGGTTTTTGTTTTTATGTTATTATTAAAGGATGATTAAATGTTTGGAGAATAAATTCATTTAACTGATTTGTAAAGTCAAGAGTGCAGAGATTGGATAAACCCTCCGTAGAGGCACCGGTTAATAAATTAAAGCAAGATGTTTTCCTTTGCGTGTGGGGTCCACATTGTTAATGGTCTACATAATCGAATCTTGATCTCTTTGCGTGTGGGACCGACAGCGCTTACTTGAGCTGCATCATTCTACCCAGACGGCTCACCTACACCTTCCACATGTCGTGAAGGAGACGTGTACATCATCCGAGAAAGCACAATACGCGCAAAAAGAAGAACACTACAAAATGGTGAACTCGAAAGCATGTTCCCCACCATGAATCTTATGGACTACAAATTGACACGCAACTATTCAAACGGACAATCCCTTAAAAAGTCTTGTATACGGAACATTAAGGTAAATACACCTTACACCTTTTTCACATTAAGTTGGGAAGGTTGGAAACCTAAACCATTAGAGTTATGTTATTTTGTATTATTAATTATTATTCACTTGATAAAATCAAAAGTTATAATAATTTATTAGAGTTATGTTATTTTGTATTATTAATTATTATTCAGTTAAGAAAATGAAAAGTTATAATTGAATGGCAAAACTATTTGAGGAATATTTAGAATAAGGATTTTGAAATTATTTTATTTTTAAAATTATATTTTTTTATAAAAAACTTCAAAAAATATTAAAATTTTGAATATTTTAAATAAAATAATTTTAAATGATTTAGAGTTGGTATATTATGCATTACTAAGCTTTGTGAAGGTTTCGACATTTTAAGATAGAATTTTATCCTTAAAATTTTCGTAATGCCCAAACTAATACACACTTAAGTATATGAATTATGACACTTCGATTCATCTATTCGTGACTATTCATTATTAGTTGAGACTTTTAATATTCTTCTAGAATGAATGGTAGTTCATAATAAAAAATATCATAACCATAATATATTAGACTTAACATAGGTTATCACGATGCAAATTTCACAAAAAAAATACTAGAGTATTAACTACATTCCTTCATAGTAACATGGACACACCAACTACAATTATTAAGTTTTTATATTTTACTATTAAGGTATGAATTATTAGTTTATTTTTGTTAAGAGATTCTATTTTATTGTATTTTGAAACATAAAATGCATAATTAGAAGAAAACTAGAGAGACTACAAGGTTGGTTTACCTTGAGGAAACCATCCCAATGAGAGCTGAGAGATGGGTTCAAAACACCTCCCTATTTGAAGAGCTTCGAAAAAAAAGTAATATTACTTGGTGGTTGGGAAACTAGGTCATGTACAAAGCATTTAAGACATAGAGTAACAAATCAAGTTCAAGAAAGTAACTAGATGAGTTTACCTTGTAGGAAAAAGTAACTAGGAGTTTTCCCTGTAGGAAACTAGGCCTATCTTAAGATAAGACATGATAATATAGTGTACGCATATAATAAATCTAAAACTTATAAAAATGGAAGCAAAACTCATAGTTGAAAAAGGGTATTATATGTCTTAATTACATATCACAAATCATGGGATTTAAAAAGGGGTGCAGACATATGATAATATAGTGTAGACATAGTTGAAAAAATCCCTTTTTAAACCCCATGATTTGTGATATCTAATTAAGACATATAATGTTAGAATGGTCAGCATGGGTAGTTTGACAAACTTCATTTGATGTAAATATGATTTTTTATTTAATATATGCTACAACTGAACAAGAGACCACCCAACATGGATCTTGATACTTAAGGGAAAAGTTGCAAGGGGGATCAAGGTTGTTTCCTACCTTACCTGAATTCAATGTACCAAAATTCTAATTTTATAGTTGAACCAACCAACTTCCAAAAATTTTGGGAAGGAATGGATGTGTTACTAAGCTACTACTCTAGGAGTATGGGATCCATACCCATTATGGAAACTCCTAAGGGACCACGTAGCCCAAGGAGGGACACCAAATTCTCATGTTGGGAGTGTGTGTTGGGGAGAGCGGAGTAGACGATAGTGGCGAGTAGTGGAAAGGAAATGTTTGTGAAATAGAGATATCGAGAAGTGTATGTCAGTGAACCATTGGAATTTTCGAATAGAAACTACAAACAAATGTGGGTTGAAAAATGTGACTTTGCTTAGGGGTGATAAAGAATCATCTAAGTGACACAAACTTGTGTGGAATTATGGACTACATGATTAGTGATGGAAGTCAATGTTGAAGCTATCAACCTATGTTAGAATTCCAAATGAAAATGATAAGAAATATTGTGGAATATATGCACAAAAGCCACTAAAGGGGGGCTCCCTTATGCTCTGCAGACCCAAAGTGGTCCCATAATGAGAGATAACATGACCTGACTATGTGGTGGAAAGACAACATATCGAATCTTTGTGTGTGAAGGAGAGTAGCCTACATGTCCTTTAACCTAATTTGCATTTGTATAACTCTAAAAGAAGCTTCCTCTTAAGGCATCAAATATAGCTTAATGGTGGCCAATGGCAAGAAATATGTAGTGTAGTTGCGCATACGGTTGTGTGGAGAGTGGCTCTAGCTTCTTTAGTTTCCAAAAAGCTACTTTTGTTCAAATAAGCATATAAACTTCTTTATCTTAATGAAATGATATTGTTATTTAGTGTTTTATAACTGGCGTTGGGTTGGAATTTGATCTCAGATGTGAATGGTTGAATGTTGAATTTGGAAGGAAAATGAGTATAATCTTTGAATGCAATTTTTCCTTTTAACATAAGAAATCCTAGAAATATTCGGTTGGAAAAGTCTTCATAGAACATCTCAATAAATAATGAAAGAAATCATCAATGAACTCATGAAGCCTCTGAATTTGTTATACAATTAATGTATAGTAAGTAGTAATTGGTACAACCATGGAGCATAATGCATGTTTAGGTTGGAAAGCTTAAATAATTTGAGTTGTCACAAAGTGTAAGAGCCTTTTTTTTGGATTCCCATTGATGCAGGACCATCAGCTCCGAAAAACACCTTGTATTTTATTTAAGCTAGGGGGTTTCATGTTTTGAAGAAATATTAAATTTCATGTAAATATTAATATTATTTTGAGTGATTAATTATATTTTAATTAATTATTTGTGAGAATTTGTAAATGTTTCCAAACAACTAGAAACATGAGAGAAATTAGTTTCAAGATAATTTAGAATTAATGATGGAGCCTAAGTTGGAATTAGTTTCAAAGTTTTAGGGATAAAAATCTATCTTTTAGGGATGTTGAGAGATTTAGGGATTTGTTGAGATTTTAAAGGGATAGAACTCAATTTAGTGCATTTTTTATTTGTATAAATTAGAAGGCCTCAAAGGCAAATGGGGCAAGTAGAATAGGATAGAGAGGAGAAGGTGAGGCTTGGACAGCCAAAAGCTTGTAAGTCTCCGGTCAATTGGAAGGCCATGAATGTTGAATATCTGGCAAAGATTAAGTTTGTAAGTATTTTTCATTGTTAATATGAAGACTGTGTTTTTTTAAAACTGCATTGATTGTTTCAGAAATTGTGTATTTAATTCCTGTAACCGTGGTTTGAATGGTAAAACCACGTGAACCGAATAAGAGATCAAGGAAGCGTTGGATGAATGTTAATTTAAATCTCTGTTTGCGGAATTAATGAAATGTAAAAGGCGCAAAATTGTTTTAAGCTGTATCTAAGATCGATCCATATTTTATGTTAACCAGTAGTGATGTAATTCTGGTTTGGAAGGCACAGTTCTAGATTGGAATAGAGGTTTTGCAATTGATGCTGAATAGAGGTTAATCTCTGCTGCTGGAATAATTAAATTGAATACAGTTGATTTATTATTGAGGACAGAATCAATTTGAATTAATATCATGTTTTGTAATGAAAATGCCAATTGGTAGTTGCCAAGAATCGAATTGGCAAGTTGAAGATCATAATCTGGAGGCCTTTTGAAATCGTGTGGATGAATGTCATTATTGACTTTTGAATAAGATCTGAGTTTATGTAATGGCCATAGCAGAAGAACTGAGCGGGAAATAGAGGGTCCGTATTTTAAAATCCTGTCTGGTTCTGTATATCATCGCATGGGATGGATCGGTATCACTAAATATCGATATTGAAATTGTTAATTGAAGAAAAGCGCAGATAAAATGTCAAATTGGGGTTTTTATGGACAACGTTGGAAAAATTGGGACGCACATTGAACATTAACCTGTAGAAGCTTCATAAAGGGCGAATGATGGCAAATTGAATACAAGTACAGTGCAAATGAAGATGGGTTCTAACGGTGGCATCGATTTGCAGAATGTTTTTTTGCTGAGATCGCTTTTATCCGTTGGGTTTGTGCGATGAAGCAAATTGATGGAAATCCAAATCGATGGAAATCCAAAATCGAGGGAAATCGATTCCAACCTTGAATATAGCAAAGAAATGGAATTATATAAAGTCAATCCAGAAACACAAGCGGTGTTATGGTAATGTCGTGGATTTATTCTCATGTCTTTTTTATAATGAAATGAAGAGAAATCGATTTTTATAAGCGCTGGAGAAATTGTGTTTAGTGAACTATAATTGCAGGTTGAATTTTGAATGAAATCGACTTTAAATACCGACTTTTTATTGTATCTGAATATATTGTCTTAGCGCTGGAAAAGTTGTATGAACAAGTTAAAGATTGAACGTTGGCATTTAAGACTGTATAGAGAAATTGCAATATAATTGCAGAGGTGCGAATTGAGGGCATTACCTTTGCAGAAGTAAATTTCGATGCAGCATTCGAGTGGAAACCAGAAGTGAACAAACAGTGAAGACATGCGTTAATAGTTGGATGATAGGTAAGTTAATTTGCCCATTTGAATTCTGGTCAATTGTAAGTTTGGGAGTGCTGGCATTAAAAACAAGCAGTTCAAGTCTTGTTTATATTGTGATGCATTGGTATTATTTTGCAAATGGGTGTATTTCTTGGATTTTCAAATCCGGTATTGAAAAGACATATGTGAATGTTGGAATTAAATAAATGAGAGGTATTGGATTTGGGTATGCATTGAGAGGGTTTTAAATCCTAAGTTTTGGTAAGCTTATGCCTGAAGTTTTAAAGTGAGATTGTATCGAAGTTTGGGATATATGTGTTGAAAGAATTGAATTGAAAGTATGATTTCCATAAACCCAAAAACTATGAAATAGATGCTTCCGCATGTAAAAGTAATATGAATTGGCCAGCTTGGAGGGTTTCTTTTGGGGCAACTATTTGAAGAGGCATTTATATGCACTGTTGTTAGAGATTCTGGGGATGCAGGCCCTGCCTGCATCACCCATGAACCTGGAAATTATCATGTATGAAGACACAAGATGTAACATGATGCTTAAATGTCTAAACATTCTGGATGGTGTAATATGTATTCTCTTTCACCTAAATAGAAATAAAGTTACCTAGAAAATATAAAGTGTAAAGTAAATTATTAGGCTTAATTTCTCATCAATTATCTAATTGAAAGAGTTGATCAAATTTGATGTATTTCACATAAAAATATTTTAATAGGTATTTTGATGCATGACCATTAGAGGTTCCAAGTCATCAAGATTTTTGAGACAAAGCGGGTTTCAACAGGGAAAAGGAATTTTATTTCCTTATTGTAAATAATTTTAATTTCTAAAACAATTATGGATAGAGATAAAACAAAATATATAATATTTTAGCGAGAGAAATTTCCTTGTTAGGCATGAGATATTTGGGGGATAAGGATCTGTAAAATGTCATGGATATTCCACTAGACAGTTCGTCACAACAGATCTGATAATAGTATATTAAAATGCTGAAATTTTACACTATTAAAGTTGTATTAAAATTCTAGATTTGTATATTTAATTGTAATTAGTGCATGAATGTGAAAAGAAATTTTGCAGAAAAGTAGAGAACGACAAAATAAACTCACACACATACATAGGAGACAAGGTATGCTCTCTGGGAAACCCTTTCAGAAGAAAAACCCAGCTGGAAGGTGAGGTCATTTTCTCTGTTTCTCTGTCTTGGAATATGGCTGCAGGTACAAATATGTGATGCATGTGTCCTATGGGCTGCTACAATGCCCAAATCGTGTTTGTTTGCTCTAACTCCTATCTCTACTAGCTCTCTTTGCTTGGCTATGGAAAAAAATTATCTCGAAAGAATGGATTGCCTCTTCCTCCTTATGGCCTGATTATAATAAGACCTAAAAGCCTACTAGTGGTTAATTTTGACTACATCAAATATTAACTAGAGTTACAAAACATAATCTTCTAGAGTATTTAACATCATACTCCCCTTTTCCATGAATAATGGGGGATGATGCGACATCCTCCCAAGCTATAGGTGTGAAAACAAGAAGGTCATCTTCTAAGTGGCATAAATTTTGCATACGAACTCTAATTGGTGTGATTCTTACATTGTTGGAAATATATCTATGTGTAAAATAACATGAAATGGTGTGGCACTAAAGCAGAAAATTTTTACCTGAAAAAAAAATCGTTTGATGCCTCAAAATGCTCCTAGAAGGTTTCAAACCTCATTTTGCAAAACTGGGTCCTGCTGGTAAAAACGATCTTATGAGGTGATTCCTCCACTTTTTCCACTCCAAATGCATCGAGATGGATGAAAAATAATATAATTATCTAATATGGATCACACCTCCCCATTTTGGGAGGCTCTTGGTCCCCAAAATCTTATACTAAATGAGGTAAGGAAATTTTCCCTCCACCTTCTCTCTCGTGTAACATTTAGCTTTTCCTAGGAGTTTTCCCTTCAACCAAATATGAAAAAGTTCATGTTTCCCCTATCTTGTATTTTTGGATCTCTTCTCCAAAATTATTTCTTCTTTCAACTCTGCCTGAGCATCTGGTGCCAAATCCTCCACAGAAGGTAAGACCTGTTCCACTTCCTGATCTAGCATGGAAGGCGCATAGAGTTTCAAATTATCTACATTCAAAATTGAGTAAATTCACATATATTGTGGTAAACTGAGTCGATAGGAATTATCACCCACCTTTTCTAGTATCTCAAAGGGACCATACCTCAGAGCCTTGATTTTCTTACTAGGCCCCTGCAACCTCTCCTTGTTCAACTGTAACCATACTATGTCTCCCACCGTGAATTACTTCTCTGTTTTGTGACGTTGATCATGCCTGACCTTATACTTCTCCGATTTATCATGTAGTGTTTCTTGTACCTGTGTATGGATATGCCCAATATTCTCTATAATTTTTTTAGCCCTCAGAGATTCTCTTGTAAGATCTTCCCTCATTCCTCCTTGCTACCCCATATGCAATGTCCAATGGTGAAGGAAACACATATCCAAAACAAGTTTCAAATGGGGACTTTCCTGTAGAAGTGTGCACTGCTCTGTTGTAATAATGTCGTATATATAACCAATTTTCATCCCAGGTCTATGGATGCTTCTGGTTGTATCCGCTTAAAAGTTGCACCAAATTCCAGTTGACTACTTATGTTTGCCCATCTGTCTGTGGATGCAATGTTGTAGATCTCTTTAACTTTGTGTCCATCTTCTACCATAATGTAGTATAGAATTCACTGGGAAATATTGTATCCCTGTATGAAATGATGCTCCTTGGTATCGCAAAGTGCACCCAAACCTTTCCAAATAACAAGTTTGTTACTTATTTCTCGCTGATGGTATTTTTATACACTAGCACATTTAGCCCAATTTACGACAGCCAAAATGTTGCTCTTGCGACACATAGGCGTCCCAAGAGCGACACTTTGAGGTGGGTCAAAACGTCGTTTCCTGTCCCGTCGCAATTCCGACACTTCTAATAACTGTTGGTAGAGCGACACTAATTTCAACGTTTCTTTGGTAGTGTCGCAATTATGACGTTTCCATGTTTTCATTGATCTTATGAAGTTTTCAAGTTTTTGTCGCTCTTCTGATGTTTCCAAGTGGCTATCGCTCTTTCGACGTTTCCAAATATTCATTGCTCTTCCGACGTTTCCAATTGGGTGTCTCTCTTCCGACGTTTCCAACTGTTCCTCGCTCTTCTGAGATTTCAAAGTGTCTGTCGCGCTTCCAACGTTTTTCAATAGTGCCACTTTCGATGCTTCATAACGGTTGCAATTCCGACGATGCATAGTACCAGAACCAACACTTCATAGCATCGTAATTCCGACGATGAATAATACCACAACCGATGCTTCATAGTGTTGCAATTCCGACGATGCATAATACCACAATCGATGCTTCATAGCATCGCAATTCCGATGATGCATAGGACCACAACCAATGCTTCATAACATTGTAATTTCGATGATGCATAGTACCACAACCGATGCTTCATAGCATCATAATTTTGACACTTCATAGCATCGCTATTCCGATGCTTCAAGCAGGTAGACCAAAAAAAAACCGCTTGTTTTTCATCTTATTGCAAAGCTATTGGATTTAAGGAAATGATGTATCTCCAAGGAAATATCACGAAATAGTGCTTGTTGTTACTTCGCTTTATTGTCTTAAGAAATGCTTAGTATTTCTCAAATTCTAGAGTTTGGAAAGTCTATAAGTGGACATAATAATTTCATCTCTAAGTTATTTGATAGATCAAACATGAAAATTTATGAAGCCATCTAAGCTCAAAGTGTTGTTGCAACACGTTGGTATCATCTAAAGGAGAAGTCAGACTTGGTTAACAAGAAAAAATAGAGTCAACCAACTCCGACTTCTCCTTTAGATGATACCAACATGCTGCAACAACACTTTGAGCTTAGATGACTTCATAAATTTTCATGTTTGGTCTATCAAAGAACTCAGAGATGAAACTATTATGTCCACTTATAGAATTTCCAAGCTCTAGAATTTGAGCAATACTAAGAATTTCTTAAGATAATAAAGCGAAGGAACAACATGCACTATTTCATGATATTTCCTTCGACATACAGCTTGCCTTAAATCCAATAGTTTTACAATAAGATGATACCAACATAGTAGTTCAGATCACTGGAATATTTTTCTAGAGATAAAATATTGTCTGCTTTTGGCAGAACTGATGTTAGTCTTGTTGGGAATCATCTGTTTGCAGCTTCCAAATATGGTCTTATGTATCAACTATTTCCAAGTTGTATATGCAGGCATTGTTGTGAGAGGTTAAAAGTTTTAAGTAGTGAGGAGAATACTTTTTCCTTATTGAAACTTGCTATGAAGTTTCCTAAATGTAGAAGCCAAATTCCAGTGAAAAAATTATTGACATGAAAACTCAAGTAGTGGGCCTGTGAAAATACATCTTGAAAACTTAAAAGCATTTCAGTTAGTAGCTATCCAAATGCTTCAATGTGTATTGCAGTTTACAAAAGGATAATGCATATGTTATGCTTATGCTGGTTAAAATAGAGGAGATCCCTTGTCAAATATGGCATGAATTCACTATCAAGAAATTAAACCTCAATTTTATGTAAAGTAGACAAATAGATATACTTATAGTTAAATGTTCGTAATGTATCACTCTTGAATTCCTTCTTTTTGAATTGGTGCTAGGTGTTTTTTTGCAGCTTCTTGCATGGAAATTTAGAAAATAATGTAAGCCAAACTTGTATATTTAACTTTTTTTATTGTTGGATTTAGGATATGGTAGGAATAATAAGACAAATCATTCATCTATTGGACCATTACCTATTGTCTACTCCTCTTCTTTGTAAGTGGCATATTTCACTTTGGCTCTTTTTGCCTTTGTTATACATGGAGTTTGCCATTGTCATTTCATGAAATTAAGCCTTCATATATCTCTAAGTGATAAGATATAAATCTTTTCCTTCCTTATCAATTTGCCTGTTCTATATAGAAGATCCATGAAGAGCAAGCATGCAATTGAAATTAGTGAAAAGTAACCTTTTTCATCCTAGAAATATATCATTAGCATGTGAAAACTACTTTTGTGAAATTTATTGATGAATTTTCAACATATGAGAACCACACCAAAAGAAGGCGAAAATTAATTTGACACTTAGTGACAACTTTTCCAGAAAAGAATGTCTGTACTTTCTGGAATACATGTCAAATGATAGTGAAACATTTGAGGAATTTAGGGCCATTGCTAAGAGGTCAATTGAGAAGAATGTTAATGTTCTCAAGGCAGGCAGTGCTTACAAACTTGGATCCAATGAATTATACAATCACTATAAAGCTTATGGTATTGCAGACAACCTACTTCATTTTCTACAAAAAATTGGTTTTGTGGAGAGGAAAAATGGGATCATTTTGAAGAAGACGATGAGCATGCTCCAGGAAAAAAATTCTCAAACTTCAAATGTGAAGCTCTCTATATAGTACTATACCTAATTAGAATCTCCACTAAGGCTGTCAGAAACATCAGATGGAGGACAAACATCAAATTATACTCATTATAATCAAACTATATATAATGGAATTACAGTGGCATCATTACAACTCCTGTGGTATCAAATTTTATACAATATACTTTTGTGGCATCAAATTATATATAATGACATCACAATGGCATCATTCCAACCTCTATGGCATTGAATTTTATACAGTGACACACATGTCTATTATTCTGAGGCTTGATCATCCTTTGTGGCTTGCTATTTTGTTTGAGGATCACTCATATATTTTTACTCATATTGCACTCGTTTCTCGCATTTGTTTCTATGGCTCGAAATTTATTACTGTGGCTCACATCATATTTCCCTATGGCTTGATTATATGGTGGCTCTCTATTCTCTACATATCGATTGCAATTATAGTGAATCGTTTAATAAATTGCATTTGATGTCAACATGGCTCACTATAATGCATTGTTGCTCATTTCTCCTCCTCAATGGCTCACATTTGTTGAATGACTCGCATAGTATTCATAGTGGCTCAAATTTTCTCTCGTTGTTTGTGGTGATAAATTTTTGAAGCATTCATATATGTGGAAGTAGGAATAGATACATCTATGAAGACTACCTAAAGTCTGAAAATAATATTTTAACATAAATATGATCCTAGGTTTTTGTGATAACTCGTATAGATCCGAGGCTCACCTTGTATATACAATTATTATATCATCACAATGTCTCACATTTCATCCTATGAGCTAGAGTTAAGATAGTGCTGGGAAACCACTCCAAACCTTCCTATTTTTGAAAAGAAGCGAAAACAACAACCCGAGTAACTACTGAACCTTAATGATGAGATAAAAAGGGCTGAATGAGCTTCACAAGATTCTTTAAACCAATTGCAACCCAAGAATATTGACAAATATAATTATGTAAATTCTAGTACAAATATGCATATCAGAAACAAGAAGGAACCAACACCATAACTTAGTTGGATCAATGATTCCAACAGCCATCAAATATTCATATTTTCCTATAGCAGCATTGTAACCATATTTGGGATTATCACTAGAAAGAACCTAAAAAAGCCAAAAAATCCAGCATATAATTTAAATCCAGTGTACATTAAAAAGTGAAGTCAATAAACAAATATAATACAATCTGAAATTAGGTTGCCTCTCAATAAAGGTAATCAAATAAGCTTTAAAATTAAGCTTTAAAAGGAGCAATCAAATAAGATTGAAAAGTAATTGGCAAGTATGGAAGGGATTTTTCCTGACCTTTTTAGCCACAACACTTCCATTCACTCTAGCATTCTTTGCAATCAATTTCAATGGGTAGCTCAAAGCCCATTTAACAATGCCTGCACCAATCTGTAAGCACCAAAAAGGCCAACACAATTTAAAGGCCGTGTAATAACAAGTGGTAGAAGATAGAAGCAAGAACTCTGTGTGTACACATATTTCTGCTTTCAAAGAATGTGTCATTATACTATAAGACATGGCTATGGGCCACACACATTGTATTCACTCCTAAATGACATAGACAACTATCACACCTTTTTCTCATCATTTTCAAGTGTATCTCTTATTGCATCAACCTTTGAAGAAATTCTCAAGAGACTACATCTGCCACCAACAACAATGCCTTCCTTGACAACTGTCTGTATATAGTAATGGCTATAAATTAAATTGAAACTTCCTCTATCATTTAAGCACAGTAACAAATATGAATGTATATGTAGAAGTTCAACTCCCAGATTACAATCAACAAATTATTTTGAAGTGCCCTGTCAAATAGATACAATTCAATGATGAATTTATTATGTGCCCGTTATACCCCCTCTATGATATAATAGCAACTCCATGGGTTCAATAAACAATCATTATTCACCTTTATTTCAGATCACAATATGTTTTTACAGATTAACATCAGATTCCATAATTGATTATGCACAATGTTATGCATTCATATCTTTGTTGCATTCAAGGAATCTTGCACTCTTAACTTCTTTTCCTTTAACCCTATCTCTGTTTTTGCTCCCACCTATCAACAATTATGAACTCTATCATATACTCTCCATTCTTACTTTAGAAAAAACTATCATATACCCTTCATTCTTACTTTATATTGAAATGCAGTCACCAACATCCATAAACTAGATTCAGATTGCTATAATGCCAATAACAGGGAATTGTTATAGATAACTACCATAAATTCAACCATGCCAAACTTTACCTAAATAACCGCAACTCCACTAGAAATCTTGGCAATTCTTTCATTCAAATTTTCTTTTTCATAGTCTTGTTCTACAACTGGCAAGAAAGTAAGAATGATACCACTGGTGAAAACCTTTGATAAAATAGGTTGATAGGGAAGTTAACTATCAAGTCAAACATATTCTGATATTAAAGTAACCTTAAGTTATTTAAGGCGTTATAATGGCTCTCTGATCAGGGAAATAGCAAGATTGAAAAAGTCTGATCACTTATGGGCACTGGAAGGTCTGTGGGACAACATATTTAGGCAAATTGGACTGCCAAATAAAAACTTCATCAGCTTAGTCAATATATTTGTCATGGCTCTAGTAGTGGAGCTCAAGAAGGTTAAATTCAATGATAGGGTCACTAATTTTAAAGTCTCTATTTGCTAAAGGAGTGTGTTCCAAATCTAAAACTGGAGGTTGCAGATGACTTACAGTTACAAAACCTTTGGAAGCCATTGTTTTGTTAATTTTACTTAATTGACTAATATTTTGACTCAAGAAGTAGATTCAAGCCTTTAGGAGCACCTCATAAAGATAATTACAGTTTGGAGAATGATTTAGGATCCAACAGGGGCTTATCTTCTGGTCTACAATGGTTCAATTGATCAAATTGTATTATCTGTGACCAAAAATAGTCTTAGGACCTCAGAATTCTGTAAACAGATGCCTAGGGTCTGCAAAAAAAAAGGATTTGGGAAGCTACAGGGATTTATTTTAGGTCTGCAGAGGCTCCTAAATGATTCAATTACTTATTACTTTCTCTTTAGATTAAGTACAAGTCTTTTCTTTGAAGAAACCTAGACAAAATGAATATTCTTAAGTTTGCAGAGGGTTTATGAGGCAATGGAGGTTCTCTGAGGCTTCATGGGTCTTTATACTTCTTCAAATCAAGTTCTACACTGGCTGTATCAGCAAATGATGTTGAATTATGGTGAAAAGGGCTTGAAATAAGGTCTGCAAAGTGATCTGGTTGCTCGGAAATAGGTCAGCAGTCTTTCTTCGTGCAAAAGTGTAACAGAAATATGGTGAAAAAGGTTGCAAAGGGCGACTATATTGGTTTTTTAATCAATAGTGATTAACATTGAATGCACGGGTCAAATTTAAATGGGAGTGGTTTTCGCAACGGGCCATAATACAATTGAATGGTTTTCGCATGAGCTAAAGCGGTCAGACAGTATAATTCCTGAGAATGCGATCAAATAGAATAGCGCTGCATAGATAGGAGCAGGGCTCCGAAAATCATGCGTTTCACAAGTTCTTGAAGTAGTTAAAGTTTTGGCTATCGGGCGTGCAATAAGAGATATGGGCCATTTGATTTGATCGGTTAAGGTCCGATGGTTGGAAAGTAGCAGGGCTTGATCGAGAATTGATAGGCATGGGGCCTAGGTCTTTAATGTCAATGTGGGTTTATGCATAAAATCTATGGTTTAATATACATGGTCAAGGTTTGTAATAGGCGGGGTTTAATATATAACCAACGGGGTTAGGGAAAGTGGGACCTTTGTATAAGCGGGATGATATAATAATATTTATTAATTAACATAAGGGTTGGGACTTTATAATAAAAAAATAATATAATACGAGGTAAAGGTTTAATGTGGGAGTTAATACATAAAGTTAATATGTTAATAATATACACTGAAATGTTTAATAAATGCGGGATTTTTTATAAAATATACTAAGGATAGTGTTAAAATTTAATATCGGGGTGGGATTTTCATGGTGGGGCCCAATATTAATATTTTAAACTTGAAAACTTAGGATAAGTGTGTTTTAGAGGGTATTTATGAATGAAATAGAAATTAGTAAAGGAATTTTACTTTTCCAAAGGAAAATATGCATTTTAACTTAGGAAAAGGGATTTTTTGCAGGGGAAAAAGGATGAAGTAAAGGGAAAGAATAAAAATGAAGGGGAGGGAGTATTTTAAAAGGAAAATGATTTTGAAGGGAAATTAGTAAATATGAAATGACCAATCTCTGCCATACATGCCTTGTTAAAACTGCCTCTGCCTAGCCATCGTCTATCCTAACATTTTTTCTTCATTTCTTTGGGTGCATTTGAGCTTGCATACCCTTATTCATTTTTCTTTTAACAACAAAATATCTAATTCTAACCTTATTTCTTCCAAGGGCTCAAATTAAAATATTGAGATCCTTATTTATTCTCTACTTAACTACTGATTTGCCAAGATTATAATGTTTGGCTAGATCTTTATTCGCTATCTATCAGCATGAAATTTAAAGCATGAAAGGTCAAGATTAAGCAGTTTGACTTTCATGGATTGTGACAATTTTGACAAGCTGCACACAATCTTATTTTGCAGTATAAAATAAAAAGTAGCGGCATTTAAATTTGCATCACTTTCATTAATTATTTTTATCTCTTTTTTGTTTGGGGTTCATTTCTTCTTCTTCTTCTTCTTCTTTTTTTTTCAGTCCTTTGATTTTTCTTTTAGGACTTTTACCCTCTTTACATTTTTATTTTTAATATGGGAAAACAATTTTGTAGAAAGAAAAGTATAATAAAATTCAATTCAAAATTATGAATCCTATTATTATAGGACCCTAACAGGTTCCTAGAGGAAGAGAACAATCAGTTGAAGGCAAAACATTTGTCTTTAGAGAAAAATCAATTTGAAGCTAGTATGCATGATGTGAAAGGGAAAGCTATGGTTGACAGTGAAGATTCATAAAAGCATGAAGAGCACGTGACAAGGAAGAGGCCAAGCACCATGGGTCTTCAAAAAGCACTTCAAAAAGAAAGAGAGAAAAATCCACCAGATGAAGAGTTGACATTTGAAGAAATGATAGCCATGGAAATCAATGAAAATAGGGAGTTTTGGCTTGAGAAAGTCAATATTCACTTGGAGAAGCTCCTTGAAAAGGCCAAAAAAGATAAAAAGTTACAAAAACACATGGCTTACCACTACTACACCAGGAATCAAATTTAAAAATTCAAAGTCAAACAATTGCAAGCAAAACTGAAGGAAACCCTAAATAGTCAAAAGAAGAAGGTTAACCTCGAGATGCTTGCTGATTATTCCTTAGTATAATAACATACCTTATCAGGCATATTTGGAACAAATTTGAAGACTTTTGGAGCTAATTTTTGTTTTTGTGAAATTTTGGTCAAATTTGGCAATTTTAAAAACTAGTCACACTGGAAAAAGCACATTGTGGGCCACGCTACGCTTTTGTGGGGGGGATCAATTGGATGAAAAATTAGTATTGGTAGATTCCTCTTGATGGGTACATCAATCATAGTTAGTGGTGGAGCCATGTTAGCTGCTTTTGGAGGGTCAAAATTCCCAAAACAAAGCAAAAAATGACCATTTTGCCCACTTTTTGGAGGCCACGCTGCACTTTCTGAGTACTTTTAGGAGAATGAATTTTTGGAGGGATAGGAGCTAATTTTTTTAGTTTTTTATGAGCCTATCATGTATCATACATCCAAGGCTTTCCATAACATATTTCAGATCAACATTTGGACACCTGGAAGGCCTTCAAATTGACATTTTCCCTAGCTCTCTACACTTTCTCCAGGCACGCTGCGCTTTCTCCAACATGCATTTTTCATAGGAAGTGTCAACTAGTTTGACTTTTTACATGTGTAATTTATGAATGATGATGATTTTGTGATGTCATGAAGTGTAATGGAGCTGGTAAATAATGAAAAAGGGTAGATACATGCTTGTTAATGTAATTTTTGGTCAAATGTATCTAGTTTCCTATGATGAGGTGAGTTGGTTGACCTTCACTGGACATTAGGGTTTTTTTGAGAATATCATGTAATCAACTCCAAAAATAATGGATTCTACCCCTGAGAGAGGGAAAAGGTTGTTTTGTTCTATAACTATCATTTTTCGTAGTCATTTGACTGGTTGGACATCAGAGGATTGTAACTCTCGTAGCTTTCAAAAATCAAAGGATGCAGTTGCGGCTATTATATATGAATTTATGTGTAGTGAGTTTATGATCATGTATTTTATCTATTATAGTCTCTATTTAATGATATATAGCTCTTGTTTCCATATCTTGTATCTTTGGTGGCTTTCCTTACAGTTCATAAGCATAATTATTTTCATTAAGCTCTCTTTATATGAAAATGTCATTTTGTGTTTAATGCTTCTAATTTAATGAATTCATGATTTAACATGCTAATTAAATCCCTCTACTTTTTCAAACCCACCACCATACCTAGAAAACCCTAAATCCATCATAGCTCCACTACTAACTTGCTTGTTTATAACTTTGCAGTTGTAAACCCCTTTGATATTTAGACCTAGCTACTTGGTTTCATCCCCGATCCAACACCAAAACCCTGAAACACTCAAAACCTACTCGAGCCTATCATATCTAGCCTAATATCATTCATATTAGAGTCAATCCTTGACTGTGATCTAATAATTAGAGCACTCTCAACCTGGTAGGGCTAGCTACTAGGTCAAAGTGGTCCGTGGTTACCTTTTTCAGTCTCCTTTTTAGCCTTTGGAGAACTGGTGGAGTGATTAAAAAACTATACAGATGCTCAGGAGATATCATGAATGGATCATAGAATAGGTTTAGATGAAAGACTACAAAATGTGCAACGAGTTAAGGGATTTCCGGCTCGTGATCCTCAGAAGGTGTATACCAATCATCAAGTGGTGGTCGTAAAGAGAGTGGTTGGATGTTTGGGACAATTCCAAGTTTGAAACCTTGAGCTTCAAGAGGCCCAGGTTGAAATAAATGGATCTCAAGATGAGCTCCTTGAGTTAATTAGGGGATGAGTGAGGCAAATTCAGAAATTTAGCCACGATGACATCTTTTTAAGATCAATCAAATGATGGATGAATTATTTTTGAGAATTTAAATAATTTTCAATTAGCCAATCATGATTGAGCAAAAATAGTTCTTCATGGGTAAGATGTTTTCATGGTTAGTAAATTTTAGAATTAAATAAAATAAATAAAAAAGGCTAATCTAGGAAAAAGGATTACGAGGTATCTATGAACCACAAAATACATCCTGGCGACCCAAGAAGAACGAGTAGGAAATATCCTTGAATGTTGTGTTCAGTGTATTAGGTCTAAAAGGCGACTGACTCGGTTACCTATGGTAGGTTTGCAACCTAGTGGGGTCTCCAAAAATATACTCCATGGTACATGGGAGCTTAGTCCGTAGTGGCATTGTCTAATGTGTAACCGTTCAATGAGAGCGTCCCCATATACTTACCATACATGCAACATAGTCCTATATAATTATGTATGTGGGACGGGATATCACCCCCGAGATGCAACACAGATAGTTAGAGACAACTGCTACACTTAATGATGCTAGAACACGTCTTTTGCGTAGACCTCTAAATGTTTGTGTTAATTCTGAATGCTCCTTAAGGTTAATTGAGTAAATTTTAAAGTTGATTTTTTATTATGTTTCAATTTTGGGCTCAATAACAATATCACCTGAATCCCTACAATGTAGCTAAATGAAAAAAATAATTCATTTCATTTCGATGAAATCTAAACTAATGAGGGAGAAAGTGCAAAGAATAATGCAAAAAACAAGCAATGCAACAAGAAATTATGACCCCATCTACTAAAAATTACTGAAATGAAACTCTAAAACGAATTCACTTTCACTATCCCAAACACAATCTTACTGAAAATGAAATCACTTCTTTCTTCACTAAGATGCACTAAACATATATTTTTTTTCTTTCACTTTGGATGCTCAAATTCAAACTAATGCAATTAATGAAATAATCAAAGCAAAACTAACCAAATGAATAAAGAATTGAAATGAAAATTCATTTTATTTTCTCTTTTTCGAATGGAAAACAAATCGTTCCAAAAGTACTTGAATGAAAATGACTTTCACTTTTTCTTTTCAAAACGAAGGAAGAAAAAACCAATTCAAAAGCTCTAAATGAAAACGACTTTCACTTTTTCTCTTTCGAAATGGGAAATCAAAGCAAACATACACTCTCAAACTTACAAATCAAACAATCGTGATCTATGTTCGACATTCCATCAAATGTGATTTCAAAGTGCAATAATGATGCAGTGTAAATGAAAACAAATTTGAAAATACAAGCCAATAGTAATATGAAATAATACTTTGAATGATTGCAGTAGAGATCTAAAACAGAGCCAACCAATCTCTTGATGACACACACAAGCAACAAGTGAAGGACAACTGACATAGAAACCCTAGAAGGTGATCCAACTTTACTCAAACACAAACAGGGTCAAAAAGAAAAATTAATTACTCGAGTAAGGAAATCAAGCTAAACATAGTGGTACCAGATCATATCAGCTAGAAAGACACCTCAAAGGCCAAGACACACTGGAAATTGAAGGTAAACCCTAATTTTTTATAATCTTTGGGATCAACGCGCCTATGAAAGACAAACTCATGTTGAAAGGTAGATCAACGCTACTGTTTTATATAAATCATCACTATCAACGCTTCTGTAAAGACAAAAAACGTGTTGGATGAGAAATAAAAGGAAAAAATAAAAATAATTTTAGCAATCAGACCAAACTTGAAACCCTAAAGAAAAAATCAATCACTATGAAAACCTATAGATACCCATATAGACTCAGATCTTGATGATCGATAAAACTGATGAAAAAAACAAATCCGAAAACAAGAGACAAATAGGCCATAGCTCCCTAGTGGAGTCGCCAATTTTGTTTTGAAGACAATCCTCTCTGCGGATAAAGGCAATCTCTCTAGCCCTAGAGTGGGTCTAGCAACGCACAAGACCAACTAATGTACCCTTTTCTAGTTTGTATTCAAAATGGAAGAAGAAAAAGAAGAAACTACCTCTTCCTGATGTTACCATCCAGTCCTTTGTTTAATACCTTGATTCCACAATCCTTCTAGCTCACTCCTCGCTACTTGTGGCATTCGAATGCTTGTAAGAGATCAAGAGACAACAACAAGAAACGTGACAAGATACATAACATACATCAAATGCAACCTACCTAACAAATCAAGGAGTATTAGGCTACTTGCATAGATATCTAGACAAATATGGAAAGTGACACATCATATGTATTATTAATTATACAAAAAAGGAAGCATAAAACCATGGCCTTTATGTTGGAGACCTGCCTTTGGTGATTTCCAAGTTAGAATCGAGGCTCTTCAAGCAATCCTTCTCCCAAGTGGCAATTCGGGCATATTCATTGTATAAGGATGCAAAGGATCTATGATCAGGAAAGACGAGCTAGTAGTGGAAGGATGAGATTCAATTTATAAGCAGTGAGAGGGAGTTAAGGATCCATAAAATAAGGAGGAAGTCTCACTTCTCAAGGAAAAATCCCCTAATGATAAGATCAAGAGCGCCAAATGAGAGAGCTCAAGCATATCTAGATCGAACCATATACAACTGGCCATTCTGGAAGCTACTAGTGCACGAAGTTTCTCCTCCATTTGAGAAAACACTGCCAGAAGAGGTTTAGCGTGATTTTCTTATCAAAAAACGTGTTGGCGACGCTAGGTCAAAGTGTTGCAACATTCCATCAGCACAGGCAGGCAACTAGCAAAGAGCACTGACCCATAAATTTAGGTTTTAAGCCGAGCTTCTTTAGAAAATATTCAAGGAAACTTTCTGTTGGTCTTCAAGGGAGATCTTGATGTATTCTCCATGGTGGATATGCTGCACAAATTTCGTCTTATAGCACTTCAGGATCAGGGACGGGAAATGAATGGGGTGAAAAATTACTGTATCGTCTATAGGATATTATTAGCATCGAAGTTATAAGGAAAAGGTCTCGGTTTGTAATTAAAATATATGTTGAATATATATATATATATATATATATATATATATATATATATATATATATATATATATATATATATATATATATATATATATGATAGTGACACAGGAAATAATTTATAGGTATGAAATAGCCTATAGAACCCATATACGAATTTTGAATATGAAATATGTACAACAAGTGACTGTAATATATTACACCAAAAATTATGTCATATAGGACATCTACTACCTGGGCAGTGTTATCTACAATGGTGGGTAGGAAGATAGATAATATTTTCATATTTTACTAAGGGATGATACATTGGGAATAAGTGCTAGCTTGATGGTGAAAGGAATCGAAAACATCAACAACGCAGATGATATCTTACCTTTGTTTTGTGGAGGAATCTGATAAAGGTTAATTCTTAGTCCTTAAAGATGGCCAAATGGAATTGCACTTGTAATACAATGAGGAATAGGTCGGGTAAAGGACACTCGGTGGATGCGGGGTTGTTCCACATTTCATATTAGTGTGTAGTCAATATCCTTAGTGTGGGTTATACCAGTTGGAACAACTCTGATTTGAGAACCCTGAATTTCGACCTTCAACAGTAAGTACTAGCCTAAATTTCTAAACTAGAAACCCTCAGTATTCAGGAAGGCTAGAATAGAGACAATTGGATTAGAGACAAAATTAAACTCAACGATAACCGACTTAAGGTAGGAAAATTTAATATTTTCAACTTAATTTTTTTTGAAGCACCATAAAGTGGTTATTCATACAAACTATGAAGAATTCATAAAATTAATTAAATTTTCGGGAAGAAATTTAAACATTTAAAAGGGGAATTTTAAGAAAACCATGAAACCACACAATAAAAAACACAATCGTCTCAAAATGAGTAGAATGTCATGGAAAAAAAATTATACAATACCATAGTTATATTGTTACACATCAACAGTCACAAATACATTCCAGAAATTAAACCAAAATATGAGGGGTTAATTCATAGATCAAAGAGGTGGAAAATAACCTAGCTATAGAGAAAAATAAAAGCACACCAAAGTTTCAATGAAACGATATATTAATATGTTTAAACGAAAATCTGCCAAATATTTAAAAATTTGTTGTTCAGTTATAAATTGCAGTTATGTGCATAGGTCTCAGGAGGGAGCCAAGAGAAAACTAGAAATAAAATTACAGAAGCTTTAATGTCTCTTATTCATAGTCTATTTCAGATTATTGGAAAACCATATTTCCTGGAATGATTTCGGATTCCCAAAAAAATCCTCAAACCTCAAACCCACAAACCGAATTTCCTCGAAAATTCTGGGAACCGACTGGGAAGCATTAATAAGTGGGTTTGGTTATTATTTGAAGGCAAACAACATGCATGTAATAGGAAATCCCTCGAAACTGAAGAATAATGAGTACTTATAGAGACACATGAAAATGAAATCATACATTAATAACCTATATCAGTATTCTGGAACTGGTAATGGAAATACTGGAAAAAAAAACTATAATGAAGGAGGGCGAGCTAGAAATAAATAGGGGACCTGTATCAAATGGCAGAAATTGTTAAATCAAGGGACAAACTTTTTCTTCTGAAAAATACTTGTGTTCTAAGACATTAATGAGGTTGAAAGCACGACCTTAACGTGAAGCGTCTTTCAATAGGTACACAGATACCACTACTACATACAACAACCTGAGGAAACCAGCCATCATAACTTTAAATTCCTAACCACAAACCTCACAAAACTGTTCGCTTTAAGATTCGATCGAAGAAGAAACAAAAAAATGATAGAGAAACAACAAGAAAATGAAAGCTTTAATTCAGAAAACTGAGCATAGTGTTTTACCATGTCATGAGTACTGGACTCGTATAGAGTTCTTAACTTGGATGTACACTCTGCAATGTTCAGTGAAAAAGGGAAACAGGGTTGGAGGAAAATATCTATCTGCATAGCCATCCTGCAAGAATATGGAGCGGTTAAATAGTATAATAAATTTCCAGGAATGTAACCAGTATCTTGCTGGAGAAACCTTTGAGATAAATGGACAAGCTATAAACTGTAAAGATAGGAATATCAAAAAGGAAAAAAAATATGAGAGAATTTTCCCCACAGGTATTTGGATGAGACTAGTTCCCCTCAGGCATCATAACATACCTGCAACGAAAATTACAAACTGGTAATCTCATAATATCTGATGGAGAAATTAAATAAAAAGAAATGTTCTAAAAAAAATTCCATGTACTTGAGTTGGGATACACCTAAGCGAGCCACAAGTGGACGTCACGAAGGAAATGTAACCTAAAGTAGGTATAGAAAGCCAAATGTCGAGTTCTAGAGCAGCAAACACAAATCACTATGAGAAGCACTATGGAAAGGTAGCAAATTTTCAGCCCTAGTACTCAAAAATTGATTTGGGGTTTCCAAACAAAGATTGGACTATTTGATGGGCTTGATCACTTTGAGACTGTTCAAATCCTTACGTACTATCCTTCCAATCCTAAGGCTGTCACATGGCCTTCAGTTGCTAGAGGGATATGTGGCGGAAAGGAGTGGTTGGTTGGGTGTCCAAGGATTGGGGTAATGTTAGCGTGTGAATTAGTGTCGAATCATTGGGAATTTCGCCAAAAATAAATAGTGGAATTTATATATGCAATATATAGAAACAAAAAGAGACACATAATGTAAAAATAATGCACCCAAGGAATAGACATTATAACCTCAGCATATAACCATAATGTATTTAATGGAATATATTTGTTGTATTTACGATAGGTACTTTGAAGCTGGAAACATGTCATCCTTGAATTGGAAATGTGGTGCCCAACACACTGCGTGCCTGTGGATTATCGTACCCTTAAAATATTCAGTTGGGTCGCGGTGGGAAAAATAATGGTGAAACCTCCTTTTTTTACAAAATACATTTATACCTTAAGGTTCACAAATCCTAGCCATGAGGATTTTGAGGTGAACCTTTCTTGAATAGGGATGCGCATGAGATAATCAATTTATGGGTAATGTCACACCTTGGGATAGAGGTGAAGTGGTATAAAACCCTTTCTATACACTTGTGATAATATAATTATGTAGGGTAAGAGATGTATAAATTAACTATATTGGAGGTTAATGGTTAACTTATGCTAAAGGGTATCGGTACCCAACCAAATCCATAGGGTGTGAAAACACTTTAACAAACCCGAATTATAAATTATATGGAAGCAAGCATAATAATGGAAGGTGTGCCTAGAAAACCATGAGATCCGGTAAACTTGGGAATAAAGGTAATATAAGTTTTGAAGGGAAAACAAACACTCCTGTGCATTCCTTGAAGTATCATAGGCATGATTGGATCGCTACCATAGTGGATGAGCAATAAAAGGTGCTGAAATATTAAGAAAAATAAAAAATTAGGCATTGTTGGATCGGGGAACATGACATCGCATGTCGTGATAACATTCTCAGTAATTTATTTCTATGATAATAAGCAAATGAGCTGATCAAGTGAAATTTTTATACACGCCTAATGCGCAAGGCAGGAAGAGTAAGAGTACGAGATTTTAATAAATTAAAATGAAAGATAAATTCATTAAATGTAAATCTAAATTTACAGAGATGAGAAATCAATATACCCACAAATCCTTAGAGTGGATTTATTTGGAACTAAATATATTGATTTCCCATTTAAATATTTACTTTTTTTACAAGAAATCGTGATTATAGGGGCCATCTCATCGTTGCGACTCTCTCTACATCCTCTTGTGGTGCCCTATATTTCCTATGCGACAGGATCTATGTTACTCCTTCCCTGGAGGTCAGATTTGCTTCGATGACGTTGGGGGATGTTTCAAGCAACGATTGTTGGTGGGCCAGCTCCCTCCTAGCTTCCATGTTGCCCCTCATGGATATGGCTACAATTTCAAGGTTTTCGTGGCTATTATGCTCGGCAACTTGGATGATGTTATGTGCTCGACTTAGTTTCATGCCTCATTCTTGTTGTTTGGTGCTAAGAATGATTTTCTGCTCTCCTCTATTGCTATTTCCTACCTTTTTTGGAGTGGGTTTCTTAGTATGGTGTTGGCTCACCTGCCTTTTAGACGTCCTAGTTTTTGGCCATTTTTTATGAGTCTTACTATGCCACAGGTTTTATTTTCTGCTTTGTTGTGTTTTTTTGAAGGTTTTTTGGCTTTGGTGGTGGACTCTTATTTTTTGGGATACCCTTTTTTCTAGCCACATGTTGGATCACCGTTGTGGCCCCCACTTCATCCTTGCAGCTGATATTCTGATTTGTTGGCACTGGGGTTGTTTTCGTTTGGCACAGGGGGTTGTTTTTTGTGGATGAGGTCAGTGGGTATGTGTTTGTGCTGTCGTTGCCCAATTGTTTCCATTGGTTTGGGGCCATTGTTCATAGTTGTGCTTGTTGTTCACTGGATTTATGGGTTGCTTATGTCTCCTTATCCATATCCTTGTGCCTTTTCCCCTTTCTCTTGGGGTCGTTATTGACCTTCTTTGCATGGTTGTTATTTTAGTTATTACAAGATAATACAATATTATTTTAGTTGAAAAATACATTGTAACCTTTGTTAATGAGCTGCCCAACGCTCAAAAGATTACATCTCAAGCCAGGAACATAGTATACATCTGGCACAAATTTCTGCTCTCCATTTCTTGCATAGATACTTACTCTGCCTTTTCCCTTAACAGAGATCTTAGTATCAGTTCCTATTGTTACTTCAGATTTAACATCTTCATCAAGATTGGAAAACATTGTTATGTTTCCATTCATGTGATTACTGCAGCCCGAATCTAAGAACCATACATCATCTTGTCTATCTTGTGCTACATTACATGTTAACAATACATTCTTTGGGTTCTTTTCTTCTTTTGCTACATTTGCATTTTGCTTATTATTCATGTCATATTGCTTTTTCCTACACTCATTAGCATAATGCCTACATTTTTTGCAATAATGACACTGGACATTGGATTTGTCATACCTTTGTCCATGAGCATGTTGGTGTCCACCTTGTTGGTTACTGCTTTGGCCTTGGTTGTGATTCTGATTGTTGCTCCTTCCATGAGTATGTGAAGGGCTGTTTCTTCCTCCTCTATTTTGGCTTCTGCCTCTTCCTCTTTCTCTTCCTTGACCTCTTTCTCTTCCAAAAGGCATCTGGGTCTTGAAGGCATGCTCCAAAGATGGGTTTACTGATCTTCCCAATCTTTGTTCATGAGTCATCAGTGATACATGACGTTCATCAACTGTGAACTTTGAGAGATCCTTTGTCTCTTCTATGGTGGTTATAATAACATCAAACCTTGAGGGTAGACTCCTCAATAGTTTCTCCACAATCCTTATTTCTTCAAGTGTTTCTCCATGGGACCTTATCTGGGTGACCATCCCAATCACATGTGTGAAGAATGAGTCTATGTTATCAGACTCTTTCATACAGAGAGTTTCAAAATCCCTCCTCAACAATTGTAGCTTTGTTGTCTTCACCTTCTCCATACCTTGATAGGTTGTTTGGAGGGTATCCCATGCATCCTTAGATCTCTTAACTACTGGTATCCTTGGAAACACACTCTCATGTACTGCTTGATAGAGATAGAAGAGGGCTTTTGAGTCCTTCTTCCTATTGCCCTTCAAAAAATCCTTCTCTGCCTGTGTCAAGGCATTAAAGGCATTTTCATCTACTGGTTCATCAAAAACATCTTTAACAAAATCCCATAAATCCCGAGAGGCAAACAGGGCTCTCATGGTAATGGCCCAATAGTCATAGTTCTTCCCATTAAACTGTGGGAGCTAAGTATTTCCAATACTCACACTGGTGCTTGGTCCAACCATGGCTTACAAACTGAACTTTAAAATAAAATTTGACTGTGTTTTGCAAACAAAATGTCTTTACTTATTTAAAAAACAAACTCTGTCTCTGAGGACCGCACTCTTTTAAACAAAACAAAACTCTGTTTTTTTGAGAAATACCTGGACTTTAACTTTTGTTGGGCTTACTGGAGATTTGATGGTGAACTGCTGCAACAAGATTCCTTCTTCCTTCAGCTTCTTTGACAACTTCAAAGAGCCTGGACTAGCTCTGATACCATGTTGGAATTTATGAATATTCCGAACACACAGGGAGAATAAAAATTCTCCTCCTTTAACATAGAGAAATGCAAAAATTCTTTCTTACTGAACAGAGATGACACAAAATTTTCTATTTCATTAACAAAACAAAACCTATTACAAAATGGAGATTCTGTCTTCAGAACGATGTTCTGGTTTTACAATGGATTAGCTGCTACAGACACAACGTTACAATCTTGTCACTCTGTCTCTCTTTCTGTCTTCGGGCATTACACACAAACAATACATAGTCTTCTCTTATTACATAAGCCTATGGGATTTTCATTTATATATGACGCGATAACAAAAAAAATATAAAACAAACTATATAAAACTATATTGGCGACACCCCTCTGTGAGTCCCTACGGAGGCACCAAAAGGTTGATGCTGACATGGCATGCAATGCTCCAGTAGTGATTCTCCACCGTCGATCTTTGGTCAACGTGCGATTGCTTGGTCAACTATGGAGGCACCCCCTCCGGCTAACTTCTGTGCTACTCGTGCTCCTGCAAACTGTTGATCTGTTTCATCTGCACTCTCGCCTGTTGATCTGGGCGGCATTTAACATAGGTGGGGTCCTGTTCTTTTAACCCTTTATACTTCGCGCGACATAAGACTTTAACCAAAGTTCAATAAACCAATGAACCCGGACTTAAAAAATTCAAACAAAATGGATTGCATTATTTTTCGTGTAACAAATCGCCCCTACGTCAGCAAACCCAAAACTAGCGCGAACGCTTTGTGATTGGTTGATTGCTGGGGCCTGCAGAACTCAAAACATAAAGAGGATTCCATAAAATCTTTGCGTACCAAAAGTGGTTGATGGCGTCATGGAAAAAATGAACGTGATAAACTGTGATTGGTCCACATAGCAGTGGGACCACATTGCAACGGCGCATTGGCGGAACGGATGAACAAAAGTCTTGGTGCTTTGCGATGTGTGATGAGCGATGTCGCTTCATCACATCGCAATATCGCATTGCGGTAAACATATTTGCAAATGGGCATATCATTGTCCGTTGCGATGTGCGATGTGCGATATCGCAACATCGCATTGCATCAGGACTTCATATCAACAAGACACTAATTTTTTTTTTTTTTGCGATGGGCGATAATGTGGGACCACCATGACGTGGCCCATTCAAAAAATAAAAGACTTGGCGTGTTGAATCAAAACTCTTTTCTGTTTGGTTGGTGAGGGCTTAAAAGCCTGATTAGACTGTTCTTCAATGAACTTTGATGTTGTGTGGCCAAAGCCACGATTTCTTCAATTCCTCCTGCAAAGTCGACTGCGGCCCATAAACATAAATTCATCCTTACTACTTCATTAAACTCTGTTGAATACACAGTGGTGTGCACTCAACCTTCTCTACCCCTGTTATACTCTGTTTCTACCTGCACGGGGTTTGCAGGTGACTTTAATATTTTCAACAAAGCTATAAACTGTAAAGATGGGAATATAAAAAAGGAAAAAAAATATGAGAGAATTTTCCCCACAGGTATTTGGATGAGACTAGTTCCCCTCAGGTGTCATAACATACCTGCAACGAAAATTACAAACTAGTAATCTCATAATATCTGATGGTGCAATTAAATAAAAAGAAATATTCTAAACAAAATTCCATGTACCTGAGTTGGTATACACCTGAGCGAGCCACAAGTCGATGTCACAAAGGAATGTAACCTAAACTAGGTATCGAAAGCCAAATGTCGAGTTCTAGAGTAGTGAACACAAATAACTACGAGAAGCACTATGAAAAGGTAGAGAATTTTCAGCCCTAGTACTCAAAATTTGATTTGGGGTTTCCAAACAAAGATTGGACTATCTGATGGGCTTGATTGCTTTGAGACCATTCAAATCCTTGCGTACTATCCTTCCAATCCTAAGGCTGTCACATGGCCTTCAGTTGCTAGAGGGATATGTGGCGGAAAGGAGTGGTTGGTTGGGTTTCCAAGGATTGGGGTAATGTTAGTGTGTGAATTAGTGTCAAATCGCTGGGAATGTCGTAAAAAATAAATAGTGGAATTTATATATGCTTTATATAGAAGCAAAAAGAGACACATAATGTCAAAATAATGCACCCAAGGAATAGACATTATAACCTTGGCATATAACCATAATGTATTTAATGGAATATATTTGTTGTATTTACGATAGGTACTTTGAAGCTGGAAACATGTCATCCTTGAATTGAAAATGTGGTTCCCAGCACACTGCGTGCCTGTGGATTATCGTACCCTTAAAATATTCAGTTGGGTCGCGGTGGGAAAAATAATGGTGAAACCTCCTTTTTTTACAAAATACATTTATACCTTAAGGTTCACAAATCCTAGCCATGAGGATTTTGAGGTGAACCTTTCTTGGATAGGGATGTGCATGAGATAATCAATTTATGGGTAATGTCACACCTTGGGACAAAGGTGTAGTGGTATAAAACCCTTTCTATACACTTATGATAATATAATTATGTAGGATAAGAGATGTATAAATTAACTATATTGGAGGTTAATGGTTAACTTATGCTAAAGGGTATTAGTACCCAACCAAATCTATAGGGTGTGAAAACACTTTAACAAACCCGAATTATAAATTATATGGAATCAAGCATAATAATGGAAGGTGTGCCTAGAAAACCATGAGATCCGGTAAGCTTGGAAATAAAGGTAATATAAGTTTTGAAGGGAAAACAAACACTCCTGTACATTCCTTGAAGTATCATAGGCATGACTGGATCGCTACCATAGTGGATGAGCAATAAAAGGTGCTGAAATATTAAGAAAAATAAAAAATTAGGCATTGTTGGATCGGGGAACATGACATCGCATGTCGTGATAACATTCTCATTAATTTATTTCTATGATAATAAGCAAATGAACTGATCAAGTGAAATTTTTATACACGCCTAATGCGCAAGGCAGGAAGAGTAAGAGTACGAGATTTTAATAAATTAAAATGAAGGATAAATTCATTAAATGTAAATCTAAATTTACAGAGATGAGAAATCAATATACCCACAAATCCTTAGAGTGGATTTATTTGGAACTAAATATATTGATTTCCCATTTAAATATTTACTTTTTTTACAAGAAACCACGATTATAGGGGCCATCTCATTGTTGCGACTCTCTCTACATCCTCTTGTGGCGCCCTATATTTCCTATGCGACAGGATCTATGTTACTCCTTCCCTGGAGGCCAGATCTGCTTTGATGACGTTGGGGATGTTTCAAGCAACGGTTGTCGGTGGGCCAACTCCCTCCTAGTTTCCATGTTGCCCCTCATGGATATGGCTACAATTTCGAATTTTTCGTGGCTATTGTGCTCGGCAGCTTGGATGATGTTATGTGCTCGACTCAGTTTCATGCCTCATTCTTGTTGTTTGGTGCCAAGAATGATTTTCTGCTCTCCTCTATTGCTATTTCCTACCTTTTTTGGAGTGGGTTTCTTAGTATGGTGTTGGCTCACCTGCCTTTCAGACGTCCTGGTTTTTGGCCATTTTTTATGAGTCTTACTATGCCACAGGTTTTATTTTCTACTTTGTTGTGTTTTGTTGAAGGTTTTTTGGATTTGGTGGCAGGCTCTTAGTATTTGGGATACCCTTTTTTCTGGCCACATGTTGGATCGCCGTTGTGGCCCCCACTTCATCCTTGCGGCTGATATTCTGATTTGTTGGCACTGGGGTTGTTTTTTTTTTGGGCACAGGGGGTTGTTTTTTGTGGATGCAGTCAGTGGGTATGTGTTTGTGCTGTCGTTGCCCAATTGTTTCCATTGGTTTGGGGCCATTGTTCGTAGTTGTGCTTGTTGTTCACTGGATTTATTGGTTGCTTATGTCTCCTTCTCCATATCCTTGTGCCGGTTCCCCTTTCTCTTGGGGTCGTTATTGACCTTCCTTGCATGGTTGTTATTTCACTTATTACAAGATAAGTGTAAACAAATTTTTACCCTTTTAATTGATGTGATAGAAAAAATGCAGAGTATTTTAATGTAAATCAATTTGATTTAGAATTTATTATCATTTATAAAAACATAATTTAAAAAAAAATACTTGCATACATACATATATTTTTGAGTTTTTTTATTAAAAAAATATTTTGAGTTTTTTAATTTTAGATATTATAATTTTTATATTTATATAAAATTTTAAATTAATATTAATATTAGTTCACTAGGTATAGAGTAAACGATGATAAGGTGTTCTGTTAAGGTACTTTGTGGTGTAACGGTTACTAGTTTAAAACTCTTATGGAAAAAAGACAGTGATGTTAAGGGATAGTGTGGCCTGGGTGCTATGGGTGCTATAACTGAGTACTTATTCGAGTCTACTCAAACCACAAGTTAAGTGTGACAATCATCTCAAAACTCACATTACCTACCTAATATATATATATAATTTGTTATCATGGTCTAAATATTCTATTTCAAAGTACCTATAATAGCACACATTAATCCCTAAGTACTTTTTTAATACCCCATTTATATATTAAGGAAATTCAGGAGAATATGAGTTACAATATTTGGTAACTCGAACTAAAAAAATAGAAAAGAAATACATTAAATAAAATTTCATCAAACAAACTAAGACTATATGCACAAAATTCATGGATACAAAAAATAAAAAAGCAGATGAGTTAAAATATTTGATAGCTCGAACTCAAAAAATATAAAATAAATACATTAAATAAAATTCCATAAAAAAAACTAAGACTATATGCACAAAATTCATGGATAGAAAAAATAAAAAAGCAGTGACATGCCACCCTGTGGATGTGGATCTTTGTTTAGTTGGTCACTTTTATTTTGATTATAGATTTCAATAATATCTTAAAATTGGATGGACATGGGTGACTTTTGATTTTCTTTTTTTTTAATCAAATTTTAGAATATTTTAAAATGCGAGAGCCAGTTCAAGTTACTCAACTTTAATTTCTCGCAAATATTTAAGATATCATTTTGTTAAATTTATAGGATTTATATTACTTTTTTATAAATACTAGTATAGATCCATTTTAAGAACATGTCTAACATGAGCGAAAAGGGATCATATTTTTTCAAGTGCGAACTTATTTTCGAATGCAAAATATAGTGTGCAATTTTTCATTCTTTAAATTGTATTTTTTAATATAAAAACTAAAGTAGTAAATCCAAAGAATCTTTGTTGGATTTCGACTAAAAAAATATATACCTAAAAAAGGACCAAACTGTAAAATATTGAGACCAATTCAAACCTTTTATCGATAAAACATTTTTTTAAATATATTTTCTTAAAACAATAAATAATATATACATAGTTGACATTAAAATATTTTATATAACATGTGCATGGAAACATTTTATTAAAACTATTTTTTTGTTTTTAATATATTTTTAATTATGTCAATATTAATTTATATTTAAATATTTTATTGATAACTTACATCGAATATATATATATATATATATATATATATATATATATATATATATATATATATATATATATATATATATAACTTTTTTATCTATATCTAGTTATATATGAAGTAGATATCAACATAAAGTTGATATCGACATGAGTTTGATATATGGATATATATGAAGTTAATAAATTAGTTAACAATATTTTTGAAAATTATAAGGCTTTAACATCTTACTCACACATTTTTTTTACTTCTAATTACACAACATCAAATAATATTACCTCATATAGACAACTAATTAAATATGCACAACATACTCTTTTTTGTTTTTTATTATAGCAAACATTACTTTTCCATTTAGAGATGGAATTACACATCCCCTCATGTTGTGTTGTAGAATATAAGAGAGACACATGTCAACTCCAAATTGCTCAACTCGTAATTTTTTTTATATTATTCAAATTAAGTTAATAAGGTTGTTTTTCTTAATTTTTGTTCTTTAAAATTTTTGATAAAATTGAAATTGTAATATTTAATTGTTTAAATTATATTTTTAATAAAAAATAAACCAAATATTATCCTAAAAAATCATGAAATCCACTTCAAATATAAAATATGGTATTATATAGTATAAAGTCCCCAACAAATATAAATTATTAGAAATATATAATATCTTATAAACAAAATCAACTAGTCAAAGAACACTCTCCAAGTTGGAATTGGAATACTATTTTTTTTCCAAGTCATTCTTTTTTTTCAAAGAAAAACAGAACGTACCGTATTGTCTTTCACATTGCCCCTTTACCAAGAACTAGTCTTTTCATCAATTTATGATCAAAATTTTCATTCAAAATTCTAGTAAAATCAATAAGCTCAAAGTCAACATCAAGTTTAAGTCAATCATAAAATTACCCCTAGTTCTTTGTTTTAAATTTGAAATCCTCTCTTATGGTTCTATGATTTAAATAACACTCAATTTCTCAAGTCCTCCTTCCATAATACTTGATTTCTCAAGTCCTTCCATAACATTCGATTTCTCAAGTCCTCCATATATAACACTTTACAGGTTGCTATGCTTCTCTCATGGCATTGGATAGCTAGAAGAAAACCATCATATCGAAAAGGTAGAGGAGGAAATGCACAAATTAAGAGAAAAAATTCACACACAAACAATATGTGTTGTTGCTCTTTTATTGTTCACACAAACTTGACTTAATTACATTTAAATAGGGTTGGAATTTGGATTCTTTTTTACCTGTCATACAATTTGTTTTTAAAATTTTGGGTTTTTATGCTTCTCATCAAGGAACGTTATGTTTAATTTTTTTCCCTTCAAGAATGATGTTATAATTATAAATTAACCTTTCACTAATAAAAATTGTTTATTAAAAAAAAATCCTTCAATAACATAATTTTGTTGAAAATTTTGAAAAATTATCATAGCCATACTAGCTGAAAGCACCCTTCCAAATCCTTCAAAAAGAAAAATGTAGGGTGGAAAAAAAAGGGAAAGTTATCCATGGTTGTTATGCTTCTGCATGTGCACTCATTGGGATATAACACGATATATGACATACATAAACATAACAATTATTGCAGATGAAAGAACAAATATATTACGATAAATGGAATGGGTATTACAGTTGCCACACATACACTGTTATTTCAAACCTCCTACAAAAGGTTTAGTTAATTGTATGAGGGCTCAATAATCATTCACCAGCTATTTGACAGTAGACCCTATGATTTTCTGCAGCTATAGTAGATCCCATCATTTACCACCGCTAGGAAGGATGCATTGGAAATTGATCTCTCTACAAATATAACATTATAGAATATCATTGGCACACTATGTTTATTACTAGTCTTCATGCTAGAAATTAGGTGTACATTTGGCATGGAGGGACTCTATGTAGTCGACAAATTGCGTATTTATAGTTACTTTGGTATAAACACATCGTGTTTCTTGGTAAATTTCTTGAGGTGGAGAAGATCATATTTATCATAAATAAACAAGAGGTTTCTACTATTGGTTTTTAAGCTTATAGCTATCTTTTCCATTAAACTTTAAAAAATCAAGTGTAAGGAATCTTTATATCTAATAAATTAATTATAACACAAATATAATTGAGTAAGTTGAGTAAAGTGACACAACTAAACATAATAAGTGATATCATTAATATAAATGCATGAAATAATATAATAATATGTGTACGACCAATAAACCTAGAGATATTTTATATTTTAATTTTTCACTGCAATGTCTCAACTAAAACCTTGACATAAATTAGGCCAATAATAAGGGGCATTCGAATGAATTAATACAAAATATATCAAGCTATAACGACACCTTACAGGATTTGTTATTTCTCATGTTTTTTGAAACACACAATTTTTATCGTATTTTTGGGGTCGTGGCGACAAAGGAAGAAATATCCATTGAGTGAAGGGAAAAGCATAACAAAGCAGTTACACTTACATGTGAAAATGCATTGTGTAAAGATGAAATTCATGAGCATTGCAGTTCAACTTATAGATATCAACTATCAGTAATTTCCCTCGGTAGTTCCTCCATTGGGATAATGGTAGTTATATGAATTCCCAATCTAAATCGTTCAAAATAATAAACAAAAAGAAATAATTACATAAACCAGAGAGATCCATTCAAGGAATTCACTCTACAACTGTAAGATTTGCATCTTCGTTAACACCACTAATCCAATAAGGTACAATATCTGGTGAGATTTTATATATCCTTAAAACTATTAGAACCATGATTTTGTTTCTCTTGCGCATTCTCGTTTCCCTTTTATTCATGAGTATCTTGATTTTTCTCCCCATGTTTTCCATCATGTGCAGTGGTGTGTGGCTTCTCTTTGCTATGTCCCTATAATACTAGTCTATCCCCTTATTTTTATTGTTAGTGTAGCCCCCTTATTGTTATTTTTGTGCCCATGTAGTCTCCATATTGTTATTGTTGTGCCCCGGAGAAGCCCACTATTGTTATTTTTGTGCCCTTACATTATTTTTGTTATGTCAGTTAGGATTATATTGTGACCCTTTGGACTCCTATATATAGAAAGGAGGTTTTTTCATTTGTATCATCCAAGAATTTTTCATTTACGCAATGTAAAGTAGGTTTTTGATCCTGATTTATGCAGGAACACAATAATATACAGAAATAAACATAAACACAGAGATGCAGCGGAAATAATATTTCATTTCATTATTATCAAGTAACAGAAATATGCTTACAAACATAATGGAAATAAACGAGCTAGGTTGCAGGTAGCGTATCTCTGAGAAGAGATGTGGTGGCTACAGGCCTCTAAACAGTGTTGCAATGAGGCTCGAAGGCCTATTTATTGTTGAGAAACAAAGAAAAACCCTAAGCATCCAAAAACCTAACCTTAGGAGATGAAGTGCCAAAACTATGGGCCCCGTTTGGGTGAATTGGTACATAAATCTTCCTGGGGAGGTAAATTTGGCATAAAATCTTTGTTCTATGCTCTAGATACTTCGTTTTCCCAAAAAACATCGTTTAGATCCTCAAAATGGCTTTGGAAGTTTAGGACCCAAAAACCTGCTAAAAATAGTAAGTTGTGCTAAAATTGAAAAATTGAACGAACTGATGGTGGGGGTTCAATGGAATAGGTGGGTGGCCACCAATATCCACAGGGATCATTAGGGCCTCAAAACGGCTCCGGAAGTTCAGGACCTGAAAACCTGCTAAAAATAGTAAGTTGTGTTGAAAGTGAAAAACTGAAAGAACCGATGGTGGGGTTCCAAATGGAATAGGTGTGTGGCCACCAATATTCACCTAGATCATTCCTCCCCCCTTAGGAAGCAATTTTCCCCATTGCATTGAGATCATCCATGATATGAGGCAAATTCTATTGAACTGGGTATTGGATTTGTCGAGATGTCATGGACTCGCGGGCAGACATGCTCGATGCGTTCAGTAAATTTGGTTTATTTATCAGCCTCAGATAGTACATGTGTGGATTATGTCACGTGAGGAATGAAAATATCAAGCAACGGTACGCCTGGGGTCAAATCAATGGAGTGCTTGACCTGACAGTGTAGAGGAACCTCTGTGGGTGAGGAGGAAATGTCCTCGTATTCCTCCATGCCTTTGTCCATCTGCTACTGCCGTGCAGGGGAACCTTATTTTGTGGTTTTGGCCACAATATTCTTCTTTCCTTGTGGGCTAATGGTAATGCAAATAAATTTCCTGGTTTGGGAACAACCTTACTGTGCTAATTTGCAGTAGTTAAAGAGATGGTAGGAGGTGGTACTACCTCCGGTACCCTATACAAGTTATTTCCCAAAGTAATAATAAAAATATGAGGCCTAGACTCATACACATCATGTTGCCTCCATAAGTATGGTTGGCCCAATAATACATCAAACACATCAAGAGGAGCAACGTCACATAGTATCACAGGGGATTCACTCAATGAACCTATGACATATCGCGTGCGTTCATGGCATACTAAACAATACCCCAAATTTGACTACATATCTAAAAATCACATTCTTTAACCCCCTACCAATATGAACCCAATACACATTCCCAATTTAAAAAACCCCTACCTTCACTAGATATTGTAGGTATCCATTTTTTCATTAACATTTTTTATACCCCTTTATATTTTTTCATTAACTTTGAGCTCCATTTTTTATACCTATCAATATAAAAACCCTTTACCCCCTATATATCCCCCAATATATTATGTCATTTTTACCTCAATATATATCCCCCAATATGAACCCATGTGGTATGGTATTGCTCCCCTAGTGAAGCCCCTGTGCACAGTACCTCATCCGTGAATGGCTTGATGTTGTGCGGAAGGTGGCACTGCTGGAGGATGCGAAGATATCTTCCTTCGTGAAGCCACCCAATGCTATACGACTGTGGGTGTTCCATGGTCAGTAGGCCGAGCCGCTTCATGACCTTTGCTGAAATGAGGCTCTTTTGGCTTCTACTATTGATAAGGAATTGTAGTGGAGAACCCTTCACCCACATCTGTGAATGGAAGAGGCACTCCCCCTCCTTTGGATCCTCGGGATCCTCCCCCTGGATCTTGGTGGTGGAAACTATGGCACTGGGATCCTCATCAATTATCTACTTCCCTTTGTCATTTCCATTCTTTAGTTATGACTCAGGATCAAAACATGCATCTGACTCGGGTGCCTTTAGTTCGGCCACCAATGACTATTTGACCCGACACTTGTTTGTGCTATGAGTGGGGATGTTATAAAATTCACACCACTTCCCCATGTCCTTCTTTGGATTTGTGGTGTTGTTCTGAGTCACCCCGCTTTGGCCTTGCCCCTTGTTCTACGGTTTGGGGGTGCCTTTCCCTGGCTTCGGATTCGCAGATCCAAAGTCTCGCTTCTTCTGCTTAAATTTCCACTCGATCTTGGCAGCATAGCGATATGTCGTGCCAAGCGATGTAATGTTGAGGAACTCCATTTCCTCCTGAATGTATCTATGCAGAAAACTGCGGTACTTGAGCACCAAATGTCTCTCTGAATCTTTAATACCCAGCTTTGTGTGTAGGGTATGGAACATATTCGTCAGTTTTTGCACATCTTGATCCCTTTACTGCCGTAGCGTGGTCCATTGGATGTACTTGTCCTCATAGCTCCCCACTGGGTAATATTGTTCCTTGATGCCCTCTCATAATGAATTCCAAGTGGGTGCGATAGAGAATAGAGAGGGTTCCCTCTCGTCCTTTTTCTTGTAGTAGGTTTCCCATAAGTCTTTGACATGGGGGGCGGCTTTGAGGAATAATCTTTTCTCGGTTGGAGAAATCATGGACCGAGAAATACCCTTCTAGAAAATTCAACCATATATCTATAGAATTTGCATCTATCTGGCCTTCAAATACAAGAATTTCAAAGTTGAATTGTACCTTGAAAGGAGAGGCGCCTCCAGAGTGGCTGTTGGATGTAGACGTGTCGTCGGTGGGTAGTCGTTGAGGGATCTGGGAAAAGTTATCCATCATCGCGTTCCTATGTTTCTCGAGGGCTTCCTAGAGCAATATTTTGATAGGATCTCCTACTCCCTTTTCTCTCTTTTCTTCTGGGGAGGTCGTCAGGGTTTGCGAGACTGATCTTACAAGGGTTCAACCAGATTGAGCCCTAACTCCTTATAGCGTGACCTTGTTGGGGACATGCAAAGAAAATCAGAGAAAGAGTAGACCACTCTTATACCATTGATCCGGATTTATGTAGGAACACAATAATACACAGAAATAAACATAAACACAGAGATGTAGTAGAAATAATATTTCGTTTCATTAATATCAAATAACATAAATATGCTTACAGACATAATGGAAATAAACTAGCTAGGGTGCTACTAACGTATCTCTTAGAAGAAATGTGGTGGCTATAGGCCTCTGAACTATGTTACAATGAGGATAGAAGACCTATTTATTGTTGAGAAACAATGAAAAACCCTAAACATCCAAAAACCTATCCCTAGGAGATGAAGCGCCAAAATTGTGGGCCCAGTTTGGGTAAATTGGTACATCAATCTTCTCGAGGACATAACTTTGGCATACGATATCTGTTTGATGCGCTCAATACCTCGTTAGAAATATCTATCCAGGGAATACAACTTTCCATGTGAGAAACATCAGTCTATAGCCCCATGTTACTCCCTATTTTCCCAAAAAACATCGTTTAGGGCCTCAAAACGGCTCCAGAAGTTCAGGACCCAAAAACTGCTAAAAATAGTAAGTTGTGCTGAAACTAAAAAACTGAAAGAACTGATGGTGGGAGTTTAAATGGAATAGGTGGGTGACCACCAATATCCACCTAGATCGTTAGGGCCTCAAAACGGCTCCGGAAGTTCAAGACCCGAAAACTTGCTAAAAATAGTAAGTTGTACTGAAAGTGAAAAACTAAAAGAACCTATGGTGGGGGTCCAAATGGAATAGGTGGGTGGCCACCAATATATACCTAGATCAGTTCCCCCCTCAAAGAGGTTGATTTATAAGTCTTTTATCTCTCTTTTCTTCTATTTTGTGAGCTGCTTTCATAACATTTGGTATCATATCTTTGGATTCTAGGGTTTCGTTGTTGCAAACATGCCATCTTAGAATTATCGCTATAAATTTTTTCCTACAAAGGTTTAGAAGAGGAAAAAAAAAACCCATTTGTGCAAAAATTCTAAAGATATTTGTGTAAAAATTCCAAGCATTTGTTCGCTATATTTTCGGAGATATGATCTCTAGAAGTTAGGGTTTTTGCAGGGTCCAGAATTTCATCTCAAACAAGCAACCAAGGGAAAATCATCATAAATTTTGCTTCATGTATCGGATTGGAATTATGTAAAACAAGGAAGAAAGTGCATGAATAGTAGTTTCATTTGTATCGATTTCTGATCCGAAGGTCAAAACAATGACACATGGCATGCATACAAGTTTGCTCTACCAAAATAGTCCATAATTAGGCCATTGTGGGGGATTGGGCATAAATTTACCTTGAAGAATCCAAATTAGGTCTGAACTATGACATTGGAAAAAAAAATTTAAAGAAAAATTATGGTGGCAAGGAAGCCTACCACTCACAACTATAAATATGGAGGTGTTTCTACTCCTAGAATTCCACAACCTGCAAGGTTGACACCACAACAATTGGAAGAAAAAATAGAAAAAGGGCTTTGCTACAGTTGTGATAGAAAATACACTAAAGTTCATAAGTGTGCTGAGAATAAATTATTTTACATATATTTTGAAAAGGAGGAAGAAAAAGAACAAGAAACTTAAAAAAGAGAGGATATACACCAGGAACCAACCCTAGAGGAAGAAGAAATGAATCCGACCATATCTTGTAATGCGTTAGCAGTAATTACCACTCCTCAAACTCTAAGGATATAAGGACATATCAAGAAGAAAAATGTAATAATGTTGATTGATTCGAGTAGTACCCATAATTTTATTCATTGTAGGGTAGCCAAGGAATTGAATTTCTTCCTATACCCAGCACCAGAGTGTCAATGACGGTTGCAAATGGAGGAACTATAAATTACTCTGGAAAGTGCCATAATATCAAACTAACCATAGATGACTATGTATTGAATATTCCAATGCTCTCCATCCCAATGAGTGGTGCTCATGTTGTATTACGAGTACAATGGTTACAATATTTGGGGATTGTAGCTTTTAATTTTCAAGAAATTTTCTTGAATTTCTTTTTAGAAGGTAAGGAAGTTGAATTATGTGGTATCGAAAGGAAGCCAGGAAATATAATAAGCTCTAATGTCATGACAAAGCTTCTGAAGAAAAAACAACGAGGTTTAATTGCACAATTATGCTCACTACAGGTTCAAACATCAAATTATCTATTTCTCCACATCTCCAAAAAGACTTGGAAAAACATTCCAAGGTATTTGAGACTCCCAAAGGACTGGCACATATTCTTGATCATTATCATGCTATTCATTTTATTCCAGGAATTTTTCATCTAAACATCAGGCCTTACAGATATCCTTATCCTCAAAAGCATGAGATTGAACATATGGTTGCAAAAATGCTAGAGGCTGGTATAATTCAACCTAGTCAAAGTTCTTTCTCTACTCCAGTAGTATTGGTACACAAGAAGGATGGATCATGACATATGTGTATGGATTATAAGGAGCTCAACAAGCTCACTATTAAAGATAATTTTCCCATCCCTGTCATTGATAAATTATTGGATGAATTACATGGAGAAATTTACTTCACCAAGATGGATCTTTGTTTTGGATATCAACAAATTAGAATGAAGACTGAAGACATTCTGAAAAAAAACATTCAGAACTCATGAGGGTCATTATGAATTTTTTTTCATGCATTTTGGCCTTTCTAATGTACCTTCCACATTTCAAAGTTTGATGAATTCCATTTTCAAACCCTTCCTTATAAAATTTGTGTTAGTATTTTTTAATGATATACTAATCTACAACAAGTCTTGGAAGGATCATGTTCAACATGTTGACATGGTGCTCAAAATATTGGAGGAGAAACAATTATATGGAAAAACCTCCAAATGTTTCTTTGGAGTACAAGAGTTGGGTCATATTGTATCTCATGAGGCTGTTAAGGTAGATCCTAACAAAATTAAATCCATTAAGGAATGGAAAATCCATATAACAATAAAGCATCTTCGAGGATTTATAGTGTTAACAGGGAATTATTGCAAGTTTGTTAAGAATTATGGGATAATATTGGTACCTTTAACACATTACTTAAGAAAGATGCATTTTATTGGACTCTATAAGGAAAACCCATTGCTTTTGAAAGTCGTCCAATCAAAGGAAAGTATTTACTGAAACCTATTTATGAGAAGGAAATGTTGGAAATACTACATGCACTAAAGAAACGACGACCTTACCTAATGGGAAGACACTTCAAGGTAAAAAAATATCATGATAGGCTTAAATACTTTTAGAACAAAGATTATGTTCAAAAGAGAAGAAAAAATTGGTCACAAAGATGTTGGGTTATGACTTTGAAATCATCTACAAAAAAGGGAAGAAAAATGTTATTGCAGATGTTATCTCAAGAAAGGATGAGGATGTGGAAGAATTACTTTGTGCCATTTCTATTATCCAGCCCGAGTGGATAACCGAAGCCAGGGATGAATGGAAGAATGATGAAGAAGTGTAGACACTCATTCAAAATTTACAGCAAGATCCCAGTACATATAAAACATTTAGCTAGAAAACTGATTCATTATGGTACAAAGATTGCTTATATATTTGTAAGAAATTTTCAACTCAAACAAAATATTCTTTTGGAATTGCACACCTCTCCCTTAGGAGGGCACTTGGGATTTTTAAAAACTTACCATAGGGTCAAGAAGGAATTTTTTTGGTATGGCCTTAAATCTGATATTCAAAATTTTATGGTAGAATGTTTGGTTTGCCAACAAAATAAAGTTGAGGCAATTAAAACCCTAGGTCTGTTACAACCTTTATCTATTCAAAGTCAACGTTGGGAGGAGATTTCAATGGATTTTATCACAGGTTTACCCAAGTCCAAAGGAAAGGCTGTCATCATGGTGGTAGTTGATATACTTACCAAGAATTAAAAATGTTGTGCATTATCTCATCCATTTAAGGCCAGTATAGTTGCTACTCTATTTATGGAAACAATTCAAAATCTACATGGAAACCCAAATATTATTGTGAGTGATAGAGATCCCATTTTTACAGGAAATTTTTGGACGGAATTATTTTCTTGTTTGGGTACTCAATTAGCTCATAGCTCATCATATCATCCTCAATCTAATGGGAAAATTGAGATAGTGAACAAATTTTTGGAAGGATATCTTCGTTGCTTTGTATCTGATAAACAAACACAATGGGTCAAGTTGTTACCTTTGGCTGAATGGTGGTATAACACTTCCTTCCATACTGCAACAAAAATGACCCCAGTTATGGCACTTTATGGATATCATCCACCCTCCATCACATCATATTTAAGAAATAATTCTAAGGTTCAAGAAGTGGAAGATCACATCAAGCATTGCAACAAGTTCACCAACTCTTAAAGGATAACCTCACCTTGGCTCAAAATCAAATGAAACAACATGCATATCAACATCACATAGAAAGAAGTTTCGATCCAGGTGATTGGGTATTTTTACAGCTACAACCATATAAACAAATGTCCCTCAAGCAAGCTAAGAAGGATAATAAATTATCACCAAAGTATTATGGTCCTTACAAAGTGTTGAAAAATATTGGTAATATGGCATGCAAATTGGAGCTTCTTGTATCTTCCCGAGTGTTAGTCATCAGTATTTTTCACTATCTTTAGATGACTATAGATGGTTATAGTTTTCTAAAAACAATATTCCTTGAATATCTTGAGTTTCAAAAATCTCACTGCCTTCATTATCCTTATAAACCTATTTTAACTATTCCTCAGTTGGTCTTCTCAAAGTCACCCTATTGCTCTTAAAAGACTCCTTATGGTCTTACACTTCTCATTTTCATCCTTCTTTCCTACCTGAGACTTCATTGCCTTATTTTCTCTTGTCAATAAAATCCACCCTCCCTCTAGGGTTTCTTGTTTCCAACTCATTCCCATGTCCCTTTGGGCATAATAACCTATAACAATACTATGTTTTCACTTGAAAATATCCAAGTCAAATTTCAGTCAAAATCGGGTCAAAGGACACCCCCATTAGGTCATTAAGGTTTTTACATTTTTTAAGGTTATCCTTGGATGTTTCAGGCACTGCCTTTCCTTTGCTATAATATGGTTTAGATGTAATAGAAATACCATGACATGGTTATTCAAGAATGACCTAAAATTTCAAAACAAGATTATCTTCTCAGTTTAGAGTCTGCAAGTGAGAAAAATGGACAAATTTTGGCACTTTTGCAGAAGTGTTGGAAGATTTATTAGAAGAAAGTATTGATGATGTAGATTTTCTACTCTTGAATGAAAAAAATGTACAACAAAGGAAAGGGGAACAACTTGGTCTTGTAGATGACTAGGGTTATGAACTGGTTAGTTCACTTGAGTGCCAAAGTAGTGATTACTTACAGGAAAATGACATGGAGGAAGCACACAAGGCCAAACATGAAGAAAGTCTATCAGTAAATATTCTTGGAATATGGAAAAAGGTAAGGTGAACTGGACAGAAATGAATGAACTTGAAAGGGCTATAGAGAGAAGAAAACACTGATGATTGTTGTAAAAGAACTACAGACACTTAGGGTTTTGAAGAAGGTGGCGAGAGGAGGTGGAAAAGATGAGTTGAAATTTATGGTGGGAACTACAGTAGATTTTGAAGATGCTACTATGTGATTAAATCCCAAAGTTTTCAAAGTAAACAGAAAATCAAATTCATTGACATCAGCAACCTGCAAGCAAAAAGGTGTCAAAGAGTATCAGTGACAAAGTAAAAAGACTTCAAAAACATTAGAAAGTGAGTTTTTCAAGTTAAATTAAATCTATAAGTATATAAAAGGCCATTTTACATTTCAAATGAATCATTGTTGCCTCTCGAAACATCAAGAGCACTCAGCAAGGAAAATTTTGTGAGTTTGCAAGCAAAATTCGGGAAAATTTTCTTGGCGTTGCGCCCTTGCCAGTTTTCCTCCATGCAAATTCTAAAGGCGTTGCGTGCCTGGGAGTTGGCATTGCGCCCTTGCCAGCGTGTTGCGCCCTTTCCAGAAGGACCATGTGCTCATTTTCATTGGCGCTGTGCACTCAGAGACTAACACTGCATGCTTGGGTTGGTGCTGCACCCTCAACTACTGGTGCTGCACACTTGGACATAAAGGGTTTCTGAGTCTTCCAACAGCCCAAATCACTTCAAATTTCTTCTAAATTATTGCCAAGGTCCTCCAAGCACTCTTTAGGGGTAAGTACATGACATAAAAATTTCCTTGAAGCTATTTGGTCACTCTTAATTGCATGGAAATGAAACCCCAATAATAACCCAGCTACAAATCGAAGATCAATGGATACATACTTATTTCATCCTCCTAAATAGAGTATAAGTTATAGACAGGGTAATTTCATTGATTCAGGGTTATCATTGAGTTATTTTTCCCCTCACTCTTTTCCTACACCTATACCCCTTCACTCACTCCCTTCATTTGATTCAAGCTGCCATTTCATTACCCTCCTGTCATCTCATTTCACTTCAACACTAGGGTTTCCAAAACAGAGTTTAAAATTTATGAGGATGAAGAAAGTGGTGGTGAGGCACAAATTCCAAGGAGATATGATCATAAGGGAGGGAAGATAAACATATTTGAGCCCACCTCCGCAAGGGAACTCATGGCATTTCCTCTTACTGTTTCTTTCTTTAAACATGTGGGCTGCTTTGAGTTTTGTGAGAAGGTGCAGCAAGTCCAAAATCACCTGGATGTAACAAGATTATTCGTCATCAACCTACATGAAAAACAGGTCAGTCTTGCCAGGGTTACATTTGAGATGTCCACTGATTCCATTGTAGTCACTACAGGGATACCTAGTGTGGGAGAGAAGTGATTGAAACAAGCAAACCTGGACACGAGTTATTTTGAACCATACCTAAAACCTAGGTATAAAGATCACCACAAGTCCATCTTCCCTTTTTCTCATCTTCTTGATAGATATGCACCCATGATGAAGATAATAATGAAGTATTTCACTTGTGAGGGAAGGTTTTCCTACCTCTACTCATATCATATCTTCCTTCTTATGCATTTCACTAGAGTTAGGATGCCGCATATACCATATTATCTTTTCCGTAGCATTGAAAAAATGGCCTACATTGTGAAAAAGAGAGATTATCCTCAACAAATGCAGATCCTTTTCCATCATTGACTCATCAAGATGGTGGTCATGCATCAGATACAACAGAAAAAAATTCCATGGGATGCATTCATTTCCAATGAGGTTTTCACTACTCCACCTAGCCATCATCAGCAGGATATTCCTTAATCTTCTCATCCTCCCATATCCACTCCTCCATTACCTCCTGATGCTCATGCATCACCATCCACTCACATCCCCTCACCTCATCTTGATCCTCCCTCATCACCTTTTCACAATCTTTCACCATCATATCATGATACCAGAGCATCAAGTAGTGAAAGAGACATTCAGATAGTTGGAACTAAAATGAATGATATTGAGCCTTTTCCTTTGACCTATCAGAGAGGCCACAGGCATGTGTTTGCTTCACTTGAGGTGAAAGGGGCCATGCCTTCTTCATCAACAAAGCAGGTTAATAAGGGCAAGGAAAAGGTTACAAAGCATATCACTGTTGAGGAGGAAGACAAGCATGAAACTGAGCAAGAGTTTCAGTTGATTGACCTTGATGATGAGGATGAAGAGAGAATCACCAATATGTTGATCAAGAGTAAGGATGCCAAGATTAGTGAGCTACAAGCTAATCTTGGTAGAGCAAAGAACGTGATTAGTTATCTTGAGCTAGAGAATCAGCTATTGGAGACAAAGCAGACCATAAGTGAGGTCAGGGCAATCAGGGCTCAGAAAGATGCTGGAATGGCCAAGGCTTTGCTAGATGAGACCTTGGGAACTTTAGATGATAGTGATGATGAGGAAGAACAAATTCCTAGGCATAGACCAAGGAAAATTGGGTTGAAGAAAGCTTTTGCCCGAGAAAGGGAGAAAGAAGCACAATTGGCAGAGCAGCTCACTCCAAGTGAGCTGCTTGCCATATAAATTAGAAAGGATAGAGAATATTGGCTAGATATATCCAATTTTCACCTAGAGGGTCAACTAGAGAAGGCAAAGAGAGACACTAACATGCAGAGGAAGATGGAAAAACATTATGCCATGAGAAACAAGATTGCAAGGGCCAAGCTCAAATGAGCCCATGCAAAGATTCAGGCTCTAAATGAGGCAAAAGAGAAGGAAAAACTGAATATTCTTGCTAAGGTGTCCCTCCAAGCCTCCAAACCATGATCAGCAAATCAAATTCCATTTTTGGCACTATGGTGAAATTTTTGAATTTTTGGCAGTTTGGCTTGCAGAAAAATGGCCAAACACACAGCACCACTGGCGTTGCGCTCTATTTTGGGGCACTAAAATGAAAAAATCTTAGATTCCTCATGTTACTCATGCCAAGTACATCAACCTCAAAAAATTTCAGAACATTTGGAGCAAAATTGGTCCCTCAAAAAGGCCAAAAACTACCTAAAAATCACCTTTCTGCCCTCTTTTTGGCACTGGCGCTGCATGTTAGCAGTCTTGGGAGAAGTTTTTTTTGACAAGTAAAATGAGCACCATTCTAGAACGTTGAAGCATATTTGGAAATTAGACTTAGAGACCTTTCCAATGAGCCATCATGGAGCTCATTTGGACACCGGGAAGGCCTCCAAAAGTTAGCTGCAAAACAAGTCATTTTCCCAGTCTTGGCTCTGCGCGTTTGCATTAGCGTTGCGCCCCTGTACCTTGGAGTTGCGCCCTTACCAAGAGTTATTGCAAAATATATTTTGAAGCCTTAAATTTAAACTTTTTTCCAAAATTTTCTCAAATAGCTACGTTAGAAGTTATTTTTGCAAAAAATGAGTTTTGGATATTTTGCCTTGGGCCTTGCATGGTCTCAAAGGTCAAAATGTATTAAATGTGTAATGAATGACATTTGAAACCCTAGCTAGGGTTTACCTCCTCATTTTTCAATTAAATACTGCATGGAGGCTTCATAGTTTTTGTTGGTTGATTATTAAGATCAATATTACATATACTTTGAGTTCTGAAGAAATTGACTTTGGAGTTTTGTGACTTTTTTGGATTGAATGTCAATGGAGCAAGCACATTCATAGGATTCATGAAATTTGTTAAATGGTGATGTTTTTCTTATCTTGCACTTTTTTCCTTCTGTTTTCATATTGTTTCATCTTTTCTCTTGCAATAGAACATAAAATTTAGGTTAAGAGATGCTGCTAGAGGCACCTTATGTCTGTCTGCTTTCTGTTGCTCAAATATTTTCCTTTGCTAGGTCTGATTGAAGAATTCTTAATTTATCTCTAGTTCCATTTAGCTTGTTGTCTTGAAAATGATTTAATGTATTCAAACCTAAGAATTTTATGGTATGCCCTGTCCTTTGGTGTAGCTTGAAACATTTTTTTTAAGGCTTTTCTTTGAAGCTTGCTCACTAGGGTTTAGGCTAAAGAATTTTATGGTTTACCTTGTCCTTTAGTCTATCTTGAATAGTCACTTTGAAGGTCTTTTATAGTCTGATTGATTAATTTAGGGGTTCCCTGCTCTTTATTCATCACTTGTTTGTTATCTTAAATGTTTTCTTTGTCTGAAAGTGAATAACTAGAGAATTTAAGAGTTCTCTACTCTCTAGGGTTTGTTGGATTGTTGTCTCAAAGTTTACTTGATAAAGCTAGGCCAAAGAAGTTTATGGTGTGCCATGTCCTTTGGTTCTTTCTTAAGTATAGTGATCTTATTCTAGTGTATGTTAAAGGATTCTTAATTGCCCTTTAAACCTACTAAACTCACAATTTAATGTTCATTTCACACCCACCTAAGCTATTAAGATCCATTTGGCTTTGTTAACTTGCCCTATGAAACACCCTTGATTTATTGTTGTACTTTTCAAGCTTTTCACAGACCCCATAGCCAATTGGTTTGAATTTCTCTTACTCTATCTGTTCTTCTTGATAGGCAACCCAACCAAACAAAACAAAACAAACAACCCTATCATTTTAACTAGCCAAAAATCAATACCCTAAATCAATCAAGTCATATATTTTATACAAATATAGAGAGAGCCCTCTTTGAGTCTAGGAAGGCTAGGTCCCAAGGCTCCAAATTTTGTTTGATGTTACCCTTGTTTATTTTTTCTTGCCAATCTAAAAAATTACAAGGACCTAACACCGAGTGCAACCAGTTTTCCATGTTTCATGCAAAAAGAAGGTTATAGGTGACAAGCTCCCAGTTCAAAAAATATTGCTAGAGCTTGAAGAAGAAGGAAAAATCATATTGGAACCTGAAGCAGTCATGGAAACAAGAACACAAGAGCTACGAAATCGATCAATTTCAGAGTATCTCTTCACGTGGAAGAACTTACTCATAGAATATTCGACATGGGAGGATGAGAATTTTATACAGAAGCATCAAGAACTACTCAAGTATTGAGGGCACCACTTTTTTGAAGGAGAGGGGCATGTTAGGCCCCTAGAATACTAGTGTATCCCATTATTTTTATTGTTAGTGTATCCCCCTTATTTTTATTTTTGTGCCCATGTAGTCCAATGTTGTTATTATTGTGCCCCATAGAAGCCCATTGTTGTTATTTTTGTGCCCTTATATTGTTATTGTTAAGTTGGCTAGGATTATATTGTGACCCCTTGGACTCCTTTATATAGAAAGGAGGTTTTGTCATTTGTATCATCCAAGAATTGTTCATTTATGTAATGAAAAGGAGGTTTCCCCCTCGAAGAGGCTGATTTCTAAGTCGTTGATCTCTCTCTTCTTCTATTTTGTGAGTTGGTTTCATAACAATCTTGTTCATTTGATCATGCTCTGTTTTCTCAAAGATGCCATCTACCTCACTCGAATTTTGTGCCTATTGCTCAATGTTGCTCTTCATTTATTGAAGCCATAATTTATTGTTCTTTTAATTCTCTTCTGGATGGGTTTCCTGCTTTCCACCACACTCCTTCACCTCTCCCTCTTCTTCATTTCCATTTTCATCAAATGAGCGTTTGTCATAACATGTGGGACACGTTGTGCTACTATTGTTTCCATCACCACCATCAGAAAGAAGATTCACACACGAGTAACCATTCAGTCGTTGATATGCCTGAAACTTTACATTTTTTAGAGCTTTTTTCTGTAGGGTTTGATTCTCCACTATTTTTATTCTTGCTTGAAGTATAACTTCTAGAAAACAATGACAAGCTTAATCAAAATATAAATAAATATTTCTTAAACATTAACACCTATTTTTTTTCGAATAATCACCTTATGAAGTGCATTCAAACACATTTATCACCCTACACAAGAGTGATTCATACATTTTCTCTCCAAAGTCTTGAAACCAGAAATTGGAAGAATTTTAATTAATTTTTGAGTTTCCAAAGTCACTCTCTATAGAGTTCAAATTGCTAATTTGGTGAATGCTAATACTACAGATGCACAATATAAGATCACAGCAAGAATT